>CM077174.1:34321400-34458900 GCA_039654105.1 Coreius guichenoti
ACATGGCCCCATCCATCCTCCCCTCAATACGGTGCAGTCGTCCTGTCCCCTTTGCAGAAAAGCATCCCCAAAGAATGATGTTTCCACCTCCATGCTTCATGGTTGGGATGGTGTTCTTGGGGTTGTACTCATCCTTCTTCTTCCTCCAAACACGGCGAGTGGAGTTTAGACCAAAAAGCTCTATTTTTGTCTCATCAGACCACATGACCTTCTCCCATTCCTCCTCTGGATCATCCAGATGGTCATTGGCAAACTTCAGACGGGCCTGGACATGCGCTGGCTTGAGCAGGGGACCTTGCGTGCGCTGCAGGATTTTAATCCATGACGGCGTAGTGTGTTACTAATGGTTTTCTTTGAGACTGTGGTCCCAGCTCTCTTCAGGTCATTGACCAAGTCCTGCCGTGTAGTTCTGGGCTGATCCCTCACCTTCCTCATGATCATTGATGCCCCACGAGGTGAGATCTTGCATGGTGCCCCAGACCGAGGGAGATTGACCGTCATCTTGAACTTCTTCCATTTTCTAACAATTGCGCCAACAGTTGTTGCCTTCTCACCAAGCTGCTTGCCTATTGTCCTGTAGCCCATCCCAGCCTTGTGCAGGTCTACAATTTTATCCCTGATGTCCTTACACAGCTCTCTGGTCTTGGCCATTGTGGAGAGGTTGGAGTCTGTTTGACTGAGTGTGTGGACAGGTGTCTTTTATACAGGTAACGAGTTCAAACAGGTGCAGTTAATACAGGTAATGAGTGGAGAACAGGAGGGCTTCTTAAATAAAAACTAACAGGTCTGCGAGAGCCGGAATTCTTACTGGTTGGTAGGTGATCAAATACTTATGTCATGCAATAAAATGCAAATTAATTATTTAAAAATCATACAATGTGATTTTCTGGATTTTTGTTTTAGATTCCGTTTCTCACAGTTGAAGTGTACCTATGATAAAAATTACAGACTTCTACTTTGAAAGTAGGAAAACCTGCAAAATCGGCAGTGTATCAAATACTTGTTCTCCCAACTGTAGATAGATAGATAGATAGATAGATAGATAGATAGATAGATAGATAGATAGATAGATAGATAAATAGATAGATAGACAGACATATAGATGGATGGACAGACACAGACAGATAGATAGATAGATAGATAGATAGATAGATAGATAGATAGATAGATAGATAGATAGATAGATAGATAGACAGACAGACAGACGGACGGACGGACGGACGGACGGACGGACACGGACGGACACAGACACAGACACAGACAGACAGACAGACAGATAGATAGATAGATAGATAGATAGATAGATAGATAGATAGATAGATAGATAGATAGACGGACAGACAGACAGACAGACAGACAGACAGACAGACAGATAGATAGATAGATAGATAGATAGATAGATAGATAGATAGATAGATAGATAGATAGATAGATAGATAGACATATAGACGGATGGACAGACACAAACAGGTAGGTAGACAGACAGATAGATAGATAGATAGATAGATAGATAGATAGATAGATAGATAGATAGATAGATAGACGGACAGACGCAGACAGATAGATAGAAAGACAGACATATAGACGGACGGACAGACACAGACACAGACAGATAGATAGATAGATAGATAGATAGATAGATAGATAGATAGATAGATAGATAGATAGATAGATAGATAGATAGATAGACGGATGGACAGATAGATAGATAGATAGATAGATAGATAGATAGATAGATAGATAGATAGATAGATAGACGGATGGACAGACACAGACAGATAGATAGATAGATAGATAGATAGATAGACAGACAGACAGACAGACAGACAGACAGACAGACAGATAGATAGACGGACGGACAGACGCAGACAGATAGATAGATAGACAGACAGACACAGACATAGATAGATAGATAGATAGATAGATAGATAGATAGATAGATAGATAGATAGATAGATAGATAGATAGATAGATAGATAGATAGAAGGACGGACAGACAGACAGACAGACAGACACAGATAGATAGACAGACGGACGGACGGATGGACGGACGGACACAGACAGATAGATAGATAGATAGATAGATAGATAGATAGATAGATAGATAGATAGATAGACAGACAGACAGATATATCGTTTCTAATAAATATATAGCTTTGATAGCATCATATGCATTTGTTTGCACAGGTGGTAATTTTACAGCAGTTCTAAAGTTGTCCTGAATAAAGCGTATTATCCTCTCTGCCTCTGTCTGAGCATTTTCACACTGAGCACTAAATGATTACTCTGATGTTTTACAGGCCTCATCAAATTAACTGGCTCAAAGTGGATGATGATTTCCCCTCCCACGCCGTGATTACTGGCTCTGATCTCTTCATCGAAAACCTTAACAAGTCCTACAACGGAACGTACCGCTGTGTGGCATCTAACTTAGTGGGAGAAGCCTACGATGATTACATCCTTTATGTATATGGTATGTACTTGAACTTAATCTGCGTCTGTAAACAACAATCCATACGAGCTGAGTTTCCCAGACAGTTCCATTTATAGTCTTAGACAAAATGACACTGTTAATGGTTAGTTTTTAATACCAGTCTAGGTCTTGGCTTAATCTGTGTCTGGACAAGCAGCCATTGATGTCTGCATGTAATGTTGTTTTGTATCTTAAGCGTTTCAAGTTCAGTTCCACATATATGTCCTGTTTTAAAGCTGCAGCTCTGTATTTAACTCAGTTGTTTGATGTTTTTTTGTGAGACAGAACCGTTTTAACCCTTTATTGCACAATGTTGCCTCTGGCTTTTCTTCACTTGATGCCAATAAAATGGGTAATAATGAATGAATGATTTAGAATAAACCAGTAAAAAGCTTTTTATGGTCATATTTTTCCTGGCATAATGCACCAATGTAGAGGACATACATTTTTGCTCTGGAAAACTGCCTTCATTAAAGCATTTTTATTGATTTTTTTTTTTTTTTCAAAAATATGATTCATATTTCTTAGTGAGTAGGCTTCATTTTAAAACATTTAGAGCTATATAAATTATTTGTATGTTTTGAGGAATTGCTTGAATATGTTTGTTCCCCCGAAGCAATACTGTGTGACAGTGGAATGGATATGAATGTAGTGGATATGGATCCACTATATTGCAGTTATTATTTTAGGGTGTTTTTGTTTTATGGAAATATCAACTTTTTAGCATTTAAATACAATTTAAAAAATAATAATACATATTTTAATATGATTTAATAGTTTCGTTCTTCAGTTTTAGGACTGCGACATCAGTACAAAAAAAGTAAAAGTCACAGAAATATTAAAAAATATTTAAATGAGTAAAAAACAGTCTTTGAATATTTTTGAAGTGTTGCAAAGCATACCTAAAAAGAAGCCAACAAATTATTTTTCAAAATTTTAGGGCCATTTTATGCAAGACAAGTGAATCAAAAATGTCTTTTTCAACATTGTTTTCATAACGCATGCAATAGAGGGTTAATATACGCTTGAGAGTTTTTCATAGTAGTAGTCTTATTAACACAGGAAGTGCATTGTGTTTAGCGCATGTTTAATCCTTAACAAGGGCTGACAGCTGGATTTTTCAAAGCCCAGGCAATAATTGCTATGACAGTGGCACTTGAAGCCTGGGATTTAACAAAGCTTTGCTTTGCTATAGAAGAATTGAAGTGTTGTTATTGTTTAAAGCAGGTTGTGGTCGGGACCGCTAACGGTCTGCCAGCTGCAGCTATTACGGCCTGTCCTGTTGAGCTAAAGATATATTAGCCTGAAGAGATGGAAGAGGGTGTCTCGTCATTGAGGTGTTTGTCGCCGCAGTTATTGGCCTCTGATAATGCTGATATCAGAGGCAGGTGTTTGGGAATGATGTCATCAGCATCCCATCTGCAGATGGGCGAGTTTGCGTGCATCTCATGCCTGGAAGCGGTTCCAGCTCAGCTCAATGTCTGTCACCTCTACCTGAGCAAGCACCACCTGCTGATTATACTACCTCTCTTTTCACAGGCTTGAGGAGTTTGGTTCTGTTTGCTATGGAAGCTTGTTTCTACCACAGAATAAAACATTTTAAAAGATAATTGCGACTTTGTATATCACACTTGTGAGTTTACATCTCGCAATTCTGACTTCTTTCTCAGAATTGCGAGATATAAAGTTTCTGACATAACTCTGACATAAAGTCCGAATTGCGTGACATAAAGTCAGAATTGCGAGATATAAAGTCAGAATTGTGAGATATAAAGTCAGAATTGTGAGATATAAACTCGCAGTTGCGAGATATAAAGTCAGAATTGCGAGACAAAGTCAGAATTGCGAGACAAAGTCAGAATTTGCGAGATATAAAGTCAGAATTGCAAGACAAAGTCAGAATTGTGAGACATAAAGTCAGAATTGTGTGATATAAAGTCAGAATTGCGAGATATAAAGTCAGAATTGTGTGATATAAAGTCAGAATTGCGAGACAAAGTCAGAATTGCGAGACAAAGTCAGAATTTGCGAGACATAAAGTCAGAATTGCGAGACATAAAGTCAGAATTGCGAGATATAAAGTCAGAATTGTGTGATATAAAGTCAGAATTGTGAGACATAAAGTCAGAATTGTGAGACATAAAGTCAGAATTGTGTGATATAAAGTCAGAATTGCGAGATATAAAGTCAGAATTGTGTGATATAAAGTCAGAATTGTGTGATATAAAGTCAGAATTGCGAGATATAAAGTCAGAATTGTGTGATATAAAGTCAGAATTGCGAGACAAAGTCAGAATTGCGAGACAAAGTCAGAATCTGCGAGACATAAAGTCAGAATTGCGAGACAAAGTCAGAATTGCGAGATATAAAGTCAGAATTGTGTGATATAAAGTCAGAATTGTGAGACATAAAGTCAGAATTGTGAGACATAAAGTCAGAATTGTGTGATATAAAGTCAGAATTGCGAGATATAAAGTCAGAATTGTGTGATATAAAGTCAGAATTGCGAGACAAAGTCAGAATTGCGAGACAAAGTCAGAATTTGCGAGACAAAGTCAGAATTGCGAGACATAAAGTCAGAATTGTGTGATATAAAGTCAGAATTGTGAGACATAAAGTCAGAATTGTGTGATATAAAGTCAGAATTGCGTGATATAAAGTCAGAATTGCGAGATATAAAGTCAGAATTGTGTGATATAAAGTCAGAATTGCGAGACAAAGTCAGAATTGCGAGACAAAGTCAGAATTTGCGATATATAAAGTCAGAATTGCGAGATATAAAGTCAGAATTGTGTGATATAAAGTCAGAATTACGAGACAAAGTCAGAATTTGCGAGATATAAAGTCAGAATTGCGAGACATAAAGTCAGAATTGCGAGATATAAAGTCAGAATTGCGAGACAAAGTCAGAATTGCGAGACAAAGTCAGAATTTGCGAGATATAGAGTCAGAATTGCAAGACAAAGTCAGAATTGTGAGACAAAGTCAGAATTGCGAGATATAAAGTTTCTGACAAAGTCTGAATTGTGAGTTATAAAGTCAGAATTGTGTGATATAAAGTCAGAATTGTGAGATGTAAAGTCAGAATTGTGTGATATAAAGTCAGAATTGTGAGATATAAAGTCAGAATAGCGGAATTGCGAGATATAAAGTCAGAATTGCGAGATATAAAGTCAGAATTGCGAGATATAAAGTCAGAATTGCGAGATATAAAGTCAGAATTGTGAGATATAAAGTCAGAATTGCGAGATATAAAGTCAGAATTGCGAGACAAAGTCTGAATTGCGAGATATAAAGTCAGAATTGTGTGATATAAAGTCAGAATTGCGAGACAAAGTCAGAATTGCGAGACATAAAGTCAGAATTGCGAGACAAAGTCAGAATTGCGAGATATAACGTCAGAATTGTGTGATATAAAGTCAGAATGGCGAGACAAAGTCAGAATTGCGAGATATAAAGTCAGAATTGCGAGACAAAGTCAGAATTGCGAGATATAAAGTCAGAATTGCGAGATATAAAGTCAGAATTGCGAGATATAAAGTCAGAAATGCGAGATATAAAGTTTCTGACATAAAGTCTGAATTGTGAGTTATAAAGTCAGAATTGTGTGATATAAAGTCAGAACTGTGAGATATAAAGTCAGAATTGCGGAATTGCGAGATATAAAGTCAGAATTGCGAGACAAAGTCAGAATTGCGAGATATAAAGTCAGAATTGCGAGACAAAGTCAGAATTGCGAGATATAAAGTCAGAATTGCGAGATATAAAGTCAGAATTGTGAGACAAAGTCAGAATTGCGAGACAAAGTCAGAATTGCGAGATATAAAGTCAGAATTGTGTGATATAAAGTCAGAATTGCGAGACAAAGTCAGAATTGTGAGATATAAAGTCAGAATTGCGAGATATAAAGTCAGAATTGTGAGTTATAAAGTCAGAATTGCGAGATATAAAGTCAGAAATGCAAGATATAAAGTTTCTGACATAAAGTCTGAATTGTGAGTTATAAAGTCAGAATTGTGTGATATAAAGTCAGAATTGCGAGACAAAGTCAGAATTGTGAGATATAAAGTCAGAATTGCGAAATATAAAGTCAGAATTGTGAGTTATAAAGTCAGAATTGCGAGATATAAAGTCAGAAATGCGAGATATAAAGTTTCTGACATAAAGTCTGAATTGTGAGTTATAAAGTCTGAATTGTGAGTTATAAAGTCAGAATTGCGAGACAAAGTCAGAATTGCGAGATATAAAGTTTCTGACATAAAGTCAGAATTGTGAGATATAAAGTCAGAATTGCGAGATATAAAGTCAGAATTGTGAGATATAAAGTCAGAATTGCGAGACAAAATCAGAATTGCGAGATATAAAGTCAGAATTGCAAGATATAAAGTCAGAATTGCGAGATATAAAGTCAGAATTGCGAGATATAAAGTCAGAATTGCGAGATATAAAGTCAGAATTGCGAGATATAAAGTCAGAATTGCGATATATAAAGTCAGAATTGCGAGATATAAAGTCAGAATTGTGAGACATAAAGTCAGAATTGCGAGACAAAGTCAGAATTGCGAGATATAAAGTCAGAATTGTGAGTTATAAAGTCAGAATTGCGAGATATAAAGTCAGAAATGCGATATATAAAGTTTCTGACATAAAGTCTGAATTGTGAGATATAAAGTCAGAATTGCGAGATATAAAGTCAGAATTGTGAGATATAAAGTCAGAATTGTGTGATATAAAGTCAGAATTGCGAGACAAAGTCAGAATTGCGAGATATAAAGTCAGAATTGTGAGTTATAAAGTCAGAATTGCGAGATATAAAGTCAGAAATGCGATATATAAAGTTTCTGACATAAAGTCTGAATTGTGAGATATAAAGTCAGAATTGCGAGATATAAAGTCAGAATTGTGAGATATAAAGTCAGAATTGCGAGACAAAGTCAGAATTGCGAGATATAAAGTCAGAATTGCAAGATATAAAGTCAGAATTGTGAGATATAAAATCAGAATTGCAAGATATAAAGTCAGAATTGTGAGATATAAAATCAGAATTGCAAGATATAAAGCCGCAATTCTGACTTTTTCTTGCAATTGCAAGTTTATATCACGCAATTCAGACTATATCACGCAATTCTGACACGTAAAGTCAGAATTGTGAGAAAAAAGTCCGAATTGTGAGAGAAAATGTCCAGTTACCTTTTTTATTTTTTTATTCTGTGGCGGAAACAAGCTTCCATAATTTGCACCGCGTAAGCGTCTCAGAAAAGAGATTTATTGCTGTCTGGCTTCATATTAGTGGCAGTTTTTAGTTATAATCTCCCAAGCATTGTGTAATATGTGAACAAGGACTTTGCAAATTATGTTCAGCCATAAAAAAACTTATTATAATGGAAATTATATGCATTTGTAGTGTTACCCTGAGATTTGCTTTTTCTCTTTAGTACGGCCCAAATTGCTTACGCTTTGCGGTAAATAAAATCATTGTCTTGTGGTGCATTTCTAAATCAATTTACGCTGCAATTGTCGAGCATCCCCTACCTCAGAGGACTTCAACAAGTGGAAAAACCTCCTGTAGCTTGATAATCCTGGGCACACTATACTTCTACAGCCTGTCGGAGTTACTTTTAATGCTTCTCCTGGGGGGATGGCAGCTTTGCTTTTGCTACAGAGCATTTCCTTTTACTGCCACAGTAAAGCAGTGACTTGTGTTGAGCAAACGCTTACAGCTCCTAAGTCTTTCGCTTCATTTTGTCGTTCATGAAACACTGAACAGGTTGTAGCATATGCTCATTCCTCATTTCCTAAAATCATAGATAGTGTGTAGTGTAATAGAGAAACACCATGCATGCCAACTTTGCCAAGACAATGGCAGCAGCGTAACGTTTTCTCCATTTACATGGCATTCCTTCACCAAAAGGGGCTGTTTTGATGTAGGATCAAATGTTTTTGAAGGCTAATATGAATTTGCAAAGGGACAGACACATGTCACAACTTGATAAGCTTGTAGCATAGATGCTGAGAGTGAAAACCCATCCTGTGTTACCGAAGCCTCTGGCACGTATATATGGGATGATTTTAGTCTCAAAATGATTAATAAATGCACGCACAATTATCTATGAACTTGATAAATGTTGCAGATATGTTTTATTATCCACAAACAAATGCCTTTCAACTTCGCTGCACATTCATGTAATTCTGTATTTTGCACACACAAGTTGAAAGGCATTTGTTTGTGGATAATAAAACATATCTGCAACATTTATCAAGTTCATAGATAATTGTGCGTGCATTTATTAATCATTTTGAGACTAAAATCATCCCATACGTATAGGGCTTATAGGTTAATTTGCTAGAAAAAAAGACAGAGACATTCACTTGTTTTCAAACTTGGAATTGGAATTGGATGGAAACAACAAAAGTCATAATAATAATAATAATAATAACAAAAATAAGCAGGGTGTTATTTCTGTCTGATAAGAAATGAAATATATTTTACTGAATGTTTTAGAAAACCCTTTCTCAAATACACAACTCAAAACACCAATTTAAAAAGTTAGACCATTTCATTCAAATAAATATCTAAATGCATATACAGCAAATATATGATAATTTACTATAGTATAAATGCACAAATGAGCAATGATGCTGAAAATTCAGCTTTGACATCACAGGAATAAATTGCATTTTAAAATATATTAAAATAGAAAACTATTTTATACAGTTATATTAAGCTGTATATAATATTTCACAATATTACCGTTTTACTGTATTTTTGACTAAATAAATGCAGCCTTGGTGAGCATAAGAGACTTCTTTCAAAAATCATTCTTTTAGAACAACCTTCAGTGTCACATGATCCTTCAGAAATCTAAAATGCTGATTTGGCGCTCAAGTAAAATTTCTTAATATTATCAATGCTGAAAACAGTTGTGCTGTTTAATATTTGTATGGAAAATGTGATGCATTTTTTTCCAGGATTCTTTGGTGAATGTTCAAAAGAATAGCATTTATTTGAAATAGATTGTTTTGTAACCATTTAAAAGTCTTTACTGTCACTGACCCCAATTTTTTTGAATGGTAGTCTATATAAACTGTACAAAATGAAACTTTATTTCTACCTGATCTGACCTTTTAAAAATGAGTTTCATTGGTGTAACCTAATGTAGTCAGATTGATTTAGTCATATTTGATAGTATTTATGACATGATAAAACCAGTTAATTTAGATGTTAGCACTTTTTTAGGTTACCTGACAAATCTAATATTACAGTGCACATTATAGGATGTGTTTGATTTAACGATACTATCTTTATACGTTAGAATAACGCATCACATTTTTCTATTTTCCGCTACTCCACTTTATATCCCTTTGTTCCAGTTTCTAGTCCAAATTCAAACAGAGGGAAATAATAATATGCTGCAAATCTAGTTTGAAAGCTTTGTGATATACAGCTAAAGTCAGCTCTAGTTCAAGAAATGGACGAAAGTAATATCTTCTCTTTGGTTAATGTGAGTAACTGCACCGCTCCAGATGTCTATGCCATGACTTTATAAGTATTTTTCTGGGTGAAGAGCTACAGGGTTAAAATCCAACTTGATCCCGGTTCTAGTGCTGGTGGGTGGCTCAGTCCGGAAACATCTGCACTATGAATTGGAAGACCCAGGCTTAAGTCCTTCCAGAGCCATTTTTGTTAGCTTTTGTGCCCTTGAGCAAGACACTTAACCTCCTTTCTCTACAGGTTCACCCTTTGACTGCCCCGCATCTCTGTTTGTGATATAAGAGCACAGATATACAGTAAAAAGAAGTGTGTAGGTACAGTAAACAAGTAGAAATTTGAAAGCAATATCCCCTGCACATTCACAACTAAATGGACCTGAAAGCTTTTATGAAAATTGCGCAATATTCCTCTACAGAGACCTACAATACCTTCTTCCAGTCCTAAAACACTATAGATCACTAGAAGTCAATTGTCCCCGTTCTTTAAACTAGGTCACATAGGTTTTTCGGATGAGCTTTTAACTGGAAGAGGATATAGAGTAGTCTTATTCTGTCTAGCTATAGCAAGTACTTTCTCCATTAAATGTTCAGGACCAGTTCACTTCATGGTCCTTTTCCTTCAGAGAGATACCGTCTAGTTGTAATGATTTTCCAGGTAGGTGATT
The DNA here is from genome assembly GCA_039654105.1 of Coreius guichenoti. Lineage (NCBI taxonomy): Eukaryota > Metazoa > Chordata > Actinopteri > Cypriniformes > Gobionidae > Coreius > Coreius guichenoti. The sequence continues at coordinate 34,332,030 of CM077174.1, forward strand.
TTGCCCGCAGGATTGGTCCACTGACTGCAAAACCTGCTGATCAGGTACTTCTTTAATGCAATTCATGTACGTTTATCTGCGTTTATCATTTATCATCATAATGAAGTTGTTTAAATTATCTGGAGATTTGGCAGTTGGGAATATGCAACACTAAAGGAATTGGCACGTCATATTGGATGCTCAAGGTCTGCAGCTTTGACATTGAATTCATGCTCCATCCTTTTGTATCATTCTGTATACGTTTGGCTTTATTATCCATACTTGAGTCCCCTGAGTTACATTACGTCTTTGATGTAAATGTAGTTTGTATCTTGCAAATCCATCAGTGACTCATTACTCTTTATTAACAGAAAACAATATGCAAAGTGAAAGTATTTATAAAGCTATAGAGGTTTGACTGTGTTAATACGAGCTTTTAATTACATCTGAGGTATCTTATGTTGACCTAAAGCATGCTAAAATACAGCAAAAATAGCTAAATACACATGGTGCTCACAGGGGGATTGATTTCCCCAACTAATCATGGCATCCAGATTAATTAGCGTGTATCTATTAACACCCTGTCTGCATTTTTTAAGTATAGCATTCACAGTGGAATATCGCTTGCAGGTGTAGTTCAGGCAGTGCATTTAATTTGTTGCTGGAACTAATCAATCTAGTAAAGGCTAATTGCATATTTGCTTTTTAGTCTGTCTCTAGTTTTAAATGGTGCTGTTCACCTGTTTTGAATTGCCAGTCCGTGGATTATGATAAGAAATGCTTTATGTGATTCAAACAAGAAGGGTATGTTCCTGGATCAACATCTTTATCAATATCAACCAATCGTTGCCCTATTATTTAAGACATGGGGCTGTGATTAACAGGAGTGATGATTATATTATATTATATTATATTATATTATATTATATTATATTATATTATATTATATTATATTATATTGTTTTTAGTGCTGTCAAATCGATTAATCACATCCAAAATAAAAGTTTGTTTACGCATAATAAATGTGTGTGTACTGTGTATAATTATATATATATATATATATATATATATATATATAAATACACACACATGCATGTATATATTTAAGAAAAATGTGTTATTTATAAATAAAATATATATATTATATATATATATAAATACAGTATATACATGCAAATATTTCTTAAATATATACATGAATGAGTGTGTATTCAAATATACATAATAATTATACACAGTACACATACACATATATTATGTAAACACAAACTTATTTTGGATGCGATTAATCGCGATTAATCGATTTGACAGCACTAATTGTTTTATGTTTATTATATTATATTATATTAATTATATTATATTAATTATATTTATTGTATTATCCAACAGAAAGAGTTATTATTATAGACGTCCTTAGTGTAAATCACATTGCGATAATTATAAATGTATGCTTATATCATTAATATTAGTATAATATAATAATAATAATAATAAATCTAATATAGTATCATAATAATATTAATAATATGCATTTAATATTAATTTAATATGATTATAATATTATAATAATATTAATGTAATAATATAATATTTGGTTTGTTAATTGTTTATTGTTTGCATTAATTTAATCTCATCTATGGCCATTTATCATTTACATTAAAGTTATATTCATGTTCATAACATGAAATTCAGGCTATTGTATGGTATTTTTCTTTTTGAATTTGCCGTACACACCTGACAGACTCGAATGTGTGTGTTTAAACCTTTTAAACCTGCACCCTATGTGTTTCCACCTACATCTAGGTTGGCAGTGTTGTTATTTACCACTCTTTTTAAACAACGTTTCTCCCAGTGGGAATTGTGTGCATTTCAATTACAGTCACTTGATGTTCTGTGCAAAGGCCTGTTGGGAGAGAATAAGTATCGACACAGACCATGTCCAGCATTAACCTCCATATTCAGGCTCCTTTGGGAGATGTTCGCTCAGCCAAACCCATGTAACATCCACTCTTGTTAAAACACAAATGTAGACTCTGAGTCACGGCGTGCCACATACAATCTCATCTGTTTTCCTGACTGTCTCTCACTCTGAATGACTAGAGCTACTTTGTAATGTTTGATACGAAGCCAAAGTTTCTGTCAAGACTGCTAATACGCAGTATAAAAGCTGTGTACTGTATATCTGACAATATTAGACAGCCTTTCAACCGCTTTAATTTCTGCAGTGACAGCGTAATACATTTGACATTGAGCACTGATACACCACATAAAGGGAGCCATTGTGTATGTTTAAGGCTTTTCATACATTAGCATAGATCATTTATCATGCACTCGTTTTCCTGGGTCAGGGACCACAAGGAGAGCTGTTTAACGTTTCGTAATAGTTGCTACCACATGATTTTTACTGGTGATGATCAGTGTATCTTTCTCTCTTTCTAAATTCTGTCATCATTTACTCTCATGTCATCCCAAACCTATATGACTTTGTCTTCTGTAGAGCACAAACCAGGTTGTGTATGTTTCCATGTAATGAAAATCAGTGGAGTCCAGTGTTGTTGTTGAACAAAAACAGCTTAAACAAATCTTCAAAATATCTTGACAGAATTTAAATTTTTGGAACTATCCCATTTATGTATTTGTACTCATTTTCTTCTTGCCCTAAAAATGTGTTTGTGTTAAAAAAAACAATACATAAAAGACACCAAACTTATTAGGACGCACTGTAAAAAATGATATGATCAATAAGTTATGACAGCATATGTTTTTACATTGCTTTAACTAATCAAAATAAGTTAAGCAATTTTCAGCTTATTTATAAGTTATACAAGATTCAGCTATTTCAGTTTAATGTAATTTAAGTTGAAATGACTTAAACGTTCAAGTTGATTGTATTTAAAAATTTAAGAAAGCAGCTTTTTTACAGAATAATAAGCAAATTTACATTTTTGCAAATAACTTCTGAACCATAATGAATAGTGTCCTTCATTCATAGTATTAACTAAAAAGATCTCATTAAACAAATATTTAAAATATCAAATATTTAAAATATCTGACGGCCTGTGGCTCACACCTCTGAAAACGTGTAAACAAATTTTCAAATCGGCGCTATGTTTATATATATTAATTGGACCACATATTTGAGGTCTAAACTACAATCTCGCCTAAAATACTCTTAAAACAACATCCCGTAACACAATAACAGTAATATTTGTACAGTTTTAGTGGGTTTGCTCCTCCGTCATTGACGCTCGCTGTGTGAAATGCTGCCAGCACTGTAAAAAGTGATAAGTTGACAACTTAAAAAAGGCTAAGAATTGTCAAGTTCACATAACTTAATTTTTTCAATTACGCATGAAGTTTATTACTTAAAGGATTAGTTCACTTCAAAATGAAAATTTCCTGATAATTTACTCACCCCCATGCCATCCAAGATGTTCATGTCTTTCTTTCTTCAGTGGAAAAGAAATTAAGTTTTTTGAGGAAAACATTTCAGGATTTTTCTCCACACAATGGACTTCAATGGCAACCAAAATGTTGAAGGTCCAAATCAATGCAGTTTCAAAGGGCTTCAGAGGGCTCTGTACGATCCCAGCTGAGGAATAGGGTCTTATCTAGTGAAACCATCGGTCATTTTCTAAAATAAAAAAAAAAATGTATATACTTTTTAACCTAAATTGCTCATCTTGCGCTGCTCTGCGACACACCACGGATTGCGCAATCACGTCGGAAAGGTCACGCTCAGAAGTACCGCCCCCATGTTTACAAAGCGCTCGTGCGAAGACTAATACAAACATCCTTTAGCAAAAAAAGGTTAAACAACGATGTCAGACGATTTTGAAGTTTTTTTTTTTGTAAAGGGCGTTTGTATTAGTCTTCGCACGTTCGCTTGGGGCGGTACTTCCGCCTACGTCTAGCGTCACCTTTCCGACGTGATTGCGCAATCCATGGCACGTCGCAGAGCAGCACAAGATGAGCAATTTAGGTTAAAAAGTATATAAATGTTTATTTTTTCTTGAAAATGACCGAAGGTTTTGCTAGATAAGACCCTATTCCTCAGCTGGGATCGTGCAGAGCCTCTGAAGCCCTTCGAAGCCCTTTGAAACTGCATTGATTTGGTCCTTCAACATTTTGGTTGCCATTAAAGTCTATTATGTGAAGAAAAATCCTGGAATATTTTCCTCAAAAACTTAATTTCTTTTCGACTGAAGAAAGAAAGACACGAACATCTTGGATGAGATGGGGGTGAGTAAATTATCAGGAAATTTTCATTTTTAAGAGAACTAATCCTTTAATAAATTTAAGGCAACTGGTTTCCTCACTTTTTTTTTTTCAAATGATCACTTTTTACAGTGTATAGATCTGTTAGAATCAAGCGGAGTGATACATATGTGAAACGGTTTCTGTGTGATATTAGTCGAATATCGCATGGCTGGAAAAGGCTCTCAGCCAGTTAGATTCGAGATCCAGAACTGGATACGGTACCGGATCAGGCAGGTGCTGAAAGTCACACCGAGAATTTATTGATGTAAAAATGTGTCAGTTCCTGTTTATGCAATCAATAAAGGTTATTGTCATCAAAAGAATCACAATAATTGCAGTGGTATCTTGGTGTTGATCTTTTCACCATAAATAACACAAAAGAAAGGCAGGTCTGCCTGACTCATGCCGGCTCAGCTCAAATCTGGACCATTACCCAGAGATTCAACACATTCAGCATTGCTAAGAGACTATGGAACAGAGCCAGTGGGTTTTATGAGGACACGTCTCGCAAAGTGTTGTCAGGGCAATCCCGCTCGCGATAAGTACTCGTATCGTCCATTTTCTCACCGCGTGATTGGAATTTCATATTTCCGTCCTTCACATACAAATGGAAATATTGCACGTCCAAACGCATTCGCATCTCGCTGCTCATAACGTTGAGCCAGGAGTCACCCAGCCTGCAAATTGCCCATGGAAAATTCTTGTTTGCTTGACTATTATGCATGCCACATCCTATTCAGACCTTTGTGTTGGCCGTATCCCCTGCATGCACAATTTCAGCCACGGGACTATGACATTTCCAAAACCCGTCTGTGATCGGTCATGGCGAGCACAATCCCTGAAATATTTTCATCAGGCCATGCGTCTCCCAGCATCTACATTCAGAGACATTATCCTGTCCTTGATGTTTTATCATTAGTTGGGAAGTGTTTGGGCTCCTACTGAGATCTTTTGATGGAGCACAGACAATAAAGTGATGGAGACAGCCAGCCAATTTTGCCTGCTGCGACTGTTCCCCAGCAAGGCGCCTGAGTAGCTGTGCTAAAAAGTGGAATGATAGTCACATCGCACAGCCACAGTACAATAGCTCGGACGCATTTGCCAGCGGCCAATTATTCCACTGATTGTTCGAAGGCTGTATCCAATATGACTGTGTGTTTATTAATAAATGATTCTCGTAATGTAATTTTCTCTTCCTCCCATTTCCATACTTGCCGCATGATAGGAAATCTGTCTGAAAGATTTGAATCATGTTGAGGGCTTCTTGTAGGGTGCTTTGGTTCACACCGCACATAAATCTTTCTATTCAGATGCAAACTTTAGAGCTGACCGTCCATGCTGTCACTTTGCAAGGAATGAAATCTCATCTGTTTGTTTGGGCCGTGTAAGTAAATATCTGTTACATCTACATCAGTTGCCGCAGCAATGATGTAAGCGTCAGCAAGATTCCGTGAGACTTTCTCATACAACATCTGAGAGCAGCTGTCAGCGCGGAAAGAGAGGATGCAAAACTGGAAATGTTGCCTCTGCTCACGTCCGACATGGCATCTCAGCGAGGCACATTCATGCAAATACAGCATCCAAAACCACTGATTTATTTGGACACAGCTGCATTTTGTGTGACGTACACGTGTCTCGAATGACGAAAAATTACGATCGAATGCATTCCAAAAAAAAAATTGATTGATCTGATTTTAATCGGATTGGATGTGGTTTGGATCACTTTGTAAACATCGGATTTCGTGTGGGTTGTTTTTCACTGTCCTGTCTACAAACAAAACAACTAAACGGATTTGAGTCAGATATGCCAAAACATCTGATTTTTGCTGCCTGTCTGAACAAAGCCTTTGGCAAAGTGTGTTTTGTTTAATCACATGGCTTGTGTCGGCCAGTGTCATGCCCATTTATAAGCAGGTTTTTATACAGTACCAATGCTTGGATGTCTAATTCTATATTACTTAAGCCATCATATTTCAATTCAAGTAATTTTCTTTACATTTTTCTTACATTACGTTTGATCAAATACCTAGCCAATTTGCCTTTAGTTATTTCAATAACAGTGTTTTGTAGGACAATGCTCCACTGTCAAGACATGCAATTTCATGTAAAAGCAAAATGACAGGCCATTTTCGTTTCAATCAAGGACATTTACGAGCTATTGTCTCTCTTAGGGCCCCTTTACACCCGGATATTATTTGGATATTCTTTGGTGGTGATGTTATATACTTATTTCAATGCATTTCAAGTATGATCATTGGTTGCACAACCCGAACATGTTCGATCATGTACCAAATATTAAAGACGCTAACGGATAGTTGAAAACATTTATTTTGACAGGGTTCAAAAAGTAAAAATTCGGTTAATTTTCTCTATAGGGGAATTCATTTTTATAGCATATAAACATATATTCTGCTTTTCAAATGTACAAGAAATGTACAAGACAAGCACGACACACGGCTCGAGAGCAGTGGAGCTTTTATTATGCCGCAGACGATCGCTTCTGCTTCTTCCGCTCATGCGTATGTGTGGTAATGCAGCGCTGTTTTATCATATTACATACATTTGAGTGTGTTGAAAGTTATGTTATAATGCTTCGCTCGGTGGCTACTATGAGACACTTGTTGCACACTGCAGTAAGCTAGATCGATATTAGACATGGTAAAACATGGTACTTGTGGTAAATCAAGAAAACGAGATTTAAACAATAAGACTAACTGTGTTGAGCTATATAACAATGATTAGTTTTCTGTCGATGAATGTATCCAAACAGTTGCTCACCTGTCTAATAAAACACATAATATATTAAAGCGTCTTTGGTGTTTCCATGGTTTCTACAAAATAAAACCGGAAATCGAGGATAACGCAGGTATGATGTCAATGATAGGCGACATGTGTCCTGGTTAAAATTGCTTATTTCTCTGGATTTAAACATTCTTGGAAACATTTGGGATAATATAAGTACACAAGTCAACAAAATATATAACATTGTTCTAGTGGTTTTTGGATATTTTAATCCAAAAATCTTACATGTTGTGCCTTTAATAAGTCAGCAATGATGCTATAGATTGATCAAAAGTGACAATAAAGACTTTTAAATAGAAAAAAACTAAAAATCTATTTCAAATAAATGCTGTTCTTTTGAACTTTCCATTCATCAAAGAATCCTGAAGTATCATAGGCTATAAAAAATATTAAGCGGTTTCCAACATTGATAATATTAAGAAATGTTACTTGTTATTTATTTACATGTCATTTATTCCATCACAGGAATAACTGACATTTAAAAAGATAAATATTTTTACACTTTATTTTACAGTGTTACATGTACTTACCATAGTAATAAATTATGCATAATCACATGCAACTAACCCTCAACCAACAATCCTACCCTAACCCTATAGTAAGTACATGTAGTTAATTAATATTACTCAGTACTTAAATGTATAATTACACTGTAACAATGACACCTTAAAATAAAGTGCAACCTTCATTTTAATTCAATTACATCATTCATAATGCTTAATGGGATTGTAGTTTATTCCCTCATTAAGGCCACAGTACACAGTCTTGTACCTTTCCATTTTTGTCTAATTTTCAAATACATTTTTGTTTCAAAATTAGTTTCAAGTCTGTAATGTTGTGATCAATCTCTAAGCTGGTTGGTTTGGTTAATGTCTTTGAACTCTTTGATGAAGATTTAAAAAAAGAAATCCCCATCGGAAAAAAAATGAACGGAAAAAATATTTCCGGAATTAAGATGGCTTAACAAGTGGGCAGGCACTGTTGCGCTCTATTGCATTTCTCTGCTTTAGAAACATTCCCACAGCCAATGGATGCTAATAAGGCTTAGAAGTGAGGAAAATGGGAGACAATAAAGTTTTGAATTGCCCCTGCTAGGATTTGGAAAAAACAGGATATTGTTCATTAAATTGAGCAGATCACAAGACCTGATAAAAGTCATACAAATCATTCCGTAAAAATGACAGATATTGATCTGTTTGCTACAGCTTACATAGATGGAAAACAAGACAAAAATACATATTAGGTAAAGGTTTTTGTCCATTAAATGTCCAATTGAGATTTAATGACCAAAAAGTCAGGTGTAAAGTGGGTCTTGGTAAAGAGATGTTTCTCTTTCTTTCAGATATCTCTATCATACTAACATGCAATCTTTCCATGAATGCTTTTGTGACTTCTCTCCTTCATTTAATACCTCTTATGTGTGTTTTCATTTTCTCCATCTAGATGTTCTCACCACAACCCCCCCACCCACCACTACCACCATCAACGCTTTCCAAGGTACAGTATCCCATCTGAGCTGCAGGGTTCTCACTCCATCTCATCCTTTTTTACATTTTTCCTGTGTCCTGCTGTGCGTGTGCATTCACGTGTATGTGTGTGTGAGAGAGACGAAGTACGCTGCTGATGCATGTTACTGTCCATGAGCTAAAAAAGACAGCGGGAAGAGGGTAAAGTGCAGGGGCTCGTGCGGAGGTGGGCCGGCCACCCTAATAAGATCTCGACACAGATAATGGACTCGGTGGCCTTGCGGTGCCTCGCCGTCATTGTCACTTGTCAGGTTGTGCTTATCAAATCCTTTTCTGTCACTCGCCTGATCTTTCACCGTAGAGATTCATTTTGGAGTGAAAATCTTATCAGGATCTTGGCGTGTCCGTGCCTCAGATTACGATTACAAATATCCTCGGCCTTCCACACGAATGAAATCAACATATCCTTGAAATGCTCTGACGGGACATATTGACAGTAATTTATTGTGGGTTTTTTTGCTTCTTAAATGTTGTTGTCAGTTGTCATTATCAATTTTCCAATAGCTGTTTTATTCTGATCTTGATGAAGTTTTCTTGAGCGCTTAAACACACTTAATGAACCAATCCATGTTTATTAACATGCAAAGGAAAGCTCAGGACTAGGAGAAATCCCAGAAAATCCCAGCAAATCAATCAAAAGCAGGTAAACTAACTCTTTCCCTGGCATTGACAGAATTTTCCAGCTTTCCGTGTTTTCACTGTTATACGCTAGGGGGCGCTATTACACATTAGGGCTGGGTGATATTTCGAGTTTGTACAATATATCGATATATTTTTTAGAAACGATATGGAATGAGGCAATACCGTTTATATCGATATACAGTAGATTGATACGAACGCATCTGAAAAATAGCGGAGTACGCAGAGTGAGCTGATGCAGGGAAAGTGCATGATACAATTTGTCCTAAACATGACACATGCTTTATATTAAGGGCTTCAAAATAACCGGTAAGATATAGTTAACACGTATAGTAGCTTGCCCTGTCAGATGCTCTGAGAGATAGGCTACTTGTGCTGACAGATAAATACTTGCGGTGTTTAATGCGTTTGAAATGTGGTGCTTTCCTCAGTGCATGACTTACATTTCACAGGTATATTCTCCATCTGTAAATGTTAGAAAGTCATGCAAATATGTCCATTTTGCTGTCAGGAGAGGACGAGCCTTCTGCAAGTGAATCGCGCATGTGCGCCAAACAGACAGAGCGCAATAGAATAGGAACGCAATAATTCTGACTAAAGTATACATATTTCTAAAATATTTGTTGTTGGACAATAAATGTGCCATATGTGGAATTTTAAACCTACAAGTAAGTATATTTTTATGAAAGTGACCATTATAATGGGGTAATCAAATGTAGGCTAATATGCTTTTGTTTTTATTTTCATTTTTAGTGTAGTGAATTTAAAACAAAATCATTAATTTTGTTTTTAGATTGTAAACCCCCTTTTTGCACATAATATATTGCATAGCCTACATTACATTCACTGTATTTGTTTATATATACTATGTATCGCCATTCAACCAAAAAAATACTGAGATATGATTTTTTGGCCATATCGCCCAACCCTATTACACATCTTCTAAAAGAGTACAGAATCTCCTGATCAAAACACAGACGAAGAAGAAGCAGAAACGAGCGATATCATATGTAAGCAGATGCATATGTAAAATAATGCGATCATCAACATTAAACAGCATATCAGTCAAAACTGCCTAATGTTACTGAATGAAATGTCGACCCAGGACGAGCTACAGGACTGTGCAAACATTAGGGGTGTTGATGGACTCAATCTGCTCCATCTATCATTGTTCTGAATCGAATCTGGACGTAGTCTTTGACAAAAACATGATTTTCTCAGCTTTTTGCTCAAACTTGCCCATAAGTGTTGATAAAAAAGAATGCATGAAGCTAGAATAAATTGAATAATATTTTTTTTGTTTAAAAGCAGAGGGTCTGTTATTTCTTTTGATATATTGCATGTTCAGATATTCATATAACTAAATTTTCTGAGGGCCATGAATTTGTGAAAATTATCAAAAACGCTGGCGGTGACTGCCAACTTTAAAAAAAAACAAAAAAAAAAAAAACAGCTGGCGGTAAATATTCCAAAAGGAGGTTTCCCAGCAATGCCATAGAAGAACCATTTTCAGTGAACAGTTCTTATTAAAGAACCATTTTTTTTAAAGAACCTTTTGTGGAATGGAAAGGTTCCATGGATTTTAACTGTTCTTCGTGGAACCATAGATGCCAATAAAGAACCTTTATTTTTAAGAGTGCAGTTGCTATATAGAAATGTAATACATTTTGAAAGTAAAGACTTTGACATTGTTACAAAAGATTTCTATTTCAAATAAACGCTGTCCTTTTGAACTTTCTATTCATCAAATAATCCTGAAAAAAAAATATATCACAATTTTCACAGAAATATTAAGCGGCACAACTGTTTTCAACATTGATAATAATAAGAAATGTTTCTTGAGCAGCAAATCAGAATGATTTCTGAAGGATCATGTGACACTGAAGACTGAAGTAATGATGCTGAAAATTCAACTTTGCATCACAGGAATAAATTACATTTGAAAATATATTCAAATAGAAAACGTATTTAAAATTGTAACAACATTACTGTTTTTACTGTATTTTTGATACATATATCTTGATATACGACAGTTATTTATCATGTTTTTTTTTTATTATCAATTTTCCAATAGCTGTTTTATTCTGATCTTAATGAGGTTGTCTTGAGCGCTTTAAAATACTTTATGAACCAATCCATGTTTATTAACATGCAAAAGAAAGATCGGGACTAGGAATCCCAGCAAATAAATGAATGGCAGGTAATTGGTGCTATATAGAAATGTAATACATTTTTGATGAGCTAGCAAAGAGTGAGAAAGGATACACTCTACACTCTGTATCGATGTACACTCTACTATCAAAAAAATCAATTAAGCCATAAAGTCTTGCCGAAACGCTCAGTAGCTTTAGGGGGTGACATTTAGAGATGATTGCCACTTATAACACAAAATAAATGGCTAAATGGAAGCACCGATAGTGGCACCTTTAACAGATGCCGCACTTTCTCCTCTTTCGTAAAATCGTCATGCACGGAGAGTAGAAGCCTGATGGTGTCAGCCTTTCAGAGGAATCATCTATGCTCAGGACTTTTCTGTGATCATCAGGCTGAACTAAGTCATGTCTGGTTTTCTCTCGGAAGAGCCGTTCTCTTGTGTTTCTTTCCGGGCCTAACTTCTCCGCATGCAGAGTAAGCATGTAAGAAGTTTATTGGTGTAACCGTCTTAACCTCGGATTACCATTCGAGCAGAACTTGCTTTCAAGCAGACATTGCGGGTAATCCACTGACGTTGAGGAGAATTTGAGGGACCTGCTAGCCATCTGAAACAGTCACAGTGTTTTATCTGATATGCAGTCTGGTCTTTAGGGCCTGTGGACAGCTACGGATGACAGAATGTGACCCTGGGTCCTGCGCGTTTATCTGTGGGCATGAGGGGTCGGGTCAGGGGAATTGGAGCTACCGTGGATCAGCGATTAATATTGATAGGTGCGTGTAAGTGCCAAGCTGGTTTCTGTGTAAGGGCAAAAAAGTGGATATATGGATACATACGGAACAACCCCTCACACCATTATGTTATCAGTATTGCATATGTTTGATTGTATTATCAACATTGAATTTACACTGCATAAATGCAGCATATGCTTACTTTTGGGGCCTTTTGTAGCTTTTATTTATATACAGTAGAGACCGGAAAGTGATGGAATAGCCTGATCTCATTAACATCCGTGTTTATACTAACTTTTCGCATGTTTGGATATACAATAAAGAGATATTGGCAGAATCTTGAACATAAGTATTTAAATATGCACTGCTTTGGAAATATAACAGCTCTTTACTAAGCTTTTATATTGTGCTTATATTCAGAGGTGGACAGTAGTGAAGCATTTTTACTTTTACATTTTTCAAGTATATGTACTTTATCAGTGTTTTTCTTTAGAAAACTTTTACTTCACTACATTCCAAAGCATAATGTCATACTTTTTACTGCACTACATTTCATAAATAAAATATATATATATATTTTTAACTTTTAATACTTAATTACATAAAAAATTTAATACTTTCTTATTTGTACTCAAGTAAAACTTTGAATTACTTTTACTTGAGTAAAAGTAAGAACATACTACATTTTTTATGTAATTAAGTGTTAAATGATATTCAATATGAAACGTAGTGCAGTAAAAAGTACAGTATTATGCTTTGGAATGTTGTGAAGTAAAAGTTTTCCAAAGAAAAACACTTGAAAAATGTACTTAAGCAGAGTAAAAATACTTCACTACTGTCTGCCTTTGCTTATATTAATAAATATATTTGTTTAGTTAAACTACCGTTCAAAGGTGTTTTTTTTTTTTTTTTACTGTATTTTATTCCGCAAGGAGACATTAAATTAATCAGTGACATTTATAATGTTATAAATGATTTCTATTTCAAATAAATGCTGTTCCTTTTAACTTATATTTTAACTATCTTGAGAAAAAAAATTATTACTATATTAAGCAGCACAACTGTTTATTGAGCATCAAATTATCATATTAGAATGATTTCTGAAGGATCATGTGACACTGAAGACTGGAGTAATGATGCTGAAAATTCAACTTTGCATCACAGGAAAATAATACATTTTAAAATATATTAAACTAGAAAACAGTATAACACAATATTGATATCACAATCACAAATTGTAACACAATATCGATATCACAATATCAAAATAATGTTTAATCACATAAATGCAGCCTTGGTGAAGATAAGAGACTACTTTCAACAACAAAAAAAAAAACTAAAAATGTTTTTTTAATGTTATTGATCCCAAACGTTTGAATGGTAGACTTACTATTATAATTATTTTTTTAAGTTCCCAACCTCACCCATACCCTAACTACTTATTAACAAAGATATAGAAAATGTAGATACAGTGAAAATATTTTGGTACAATATTCTTTTATATATAATAACAAAGCATAAAGTATTAAATTACATAGATTTGGAATATAATGGACAAATAAAATGGATTGCCTTTATGATCATTTTATGCTGTGGTGTAACTATATATTTAGTAATATAAACAGGGCTTGACATTAACTTTTTTGCTCACCAGCCACTGTGGCTAGTGGTTTTCCAAAGTTACTAGCCACTCAGCATTTTCACTGGCCAAAATATTGTTGTTGGGAAATTTGTTTTTGGCTATATGTAAATGAGCACTGTACACACCAACTCTACATGATTAAGTCTACATGAAATTTATAACATGACATGTCATCAAATAGGTCTATTTAGCTCTGATACGGTTGTGTGTAGCTCCTAGAGAAAACAGTTGCTTGTCTGAAAAATATAAGATCTTTTGATGTAAATATAATTTATTATATTATATATTATATATAATATTTATTCTCAAGCAATATTCTCATCAGTGTTCTATCAGCTATGACATATTTAAATCTAGCATATTTTGTGTATAAGCCCATACAGTAGTGAAATACATATCCATATTTTCATGTGATTTTATTTCATTAAATATCAAAAATCTAAAAGGTGTGCATCATACCTGACACCTAGATGAACACTTTACAGTTGGTTTTATGACTGTACGTCATTCTCTTCAAATGCTATGTGATTGTCGTATGTAACTTTAGACACGGTCCCTAAATTCGCGAATATCGAACGTCCAACGTCAAGCCAACGTTATGCCAGTCACATCAGATGCGCTGTGGTTCTGCTGTGATCTTTGTTTGAAACTATTTTCGCTGCTGAACAAAACAGTCAATCACTGTATGATGAATGAATCTACGTTCATCGCACATAGGCTGCATCTCTGCTTTGTTGTTTATGATGAGAGTGCAGATTTCAGTGAGTGAGAGCGCGCTCTGAACAAAACTCCGGCGTTTCAGCGATGACTAATCTGAACGCCTCTGATTATTAGAAATTGCAATCATAAGCTCAAAAGAATCGCGTGTAATTGGTTATAACGCGCAGCGCGATTATAACAGATGCCTTTAGAGAAGACTACAATAAAATTCAACCTGCCAAAGTGGCTAGTGGGAGTGACTGTGTTACACGCCACAGCTGAAATCCACCCGCAAATGGCAGGTTGGCGGGTGTTATGTCAAGCCCTGAATATAAATATAATATAAAACGGTTGTAAATTGCCCAAAAATAACCATCAGGTTCACCTTGTTTCAGCCACACTTGTTCATGACATCACACTGTAAAAAAAGTTGCTGCCTTAAATTTTTAAGTACAATCAACTTGGATGTTTAAGTCATTTCAACCTAAATTACATTAAACTGACTTTAAAAAATGAGTTGAATCTTATATGATATATTTGAAAATTGCTTAACTTATTTTGATGAGTTTAAGCAATGTAAAAACATATGTTGTCATAACTTATTGATCATATAATTTTTTATAGTGCACTTTTTGTGGGAGGGGCTCTCAAGATTTGTAATACACCACTGACCAGGCCTGCAAGTTTAGTCTGTGAGTATGAGGGGTCGGCTCAGCATTATTTGATTTCGAGGGGATTGGATCTGCCATGGATCAGTGATTAATATCGATAGGTGCAAGTGAGTGCCAAGCTGGTTTCCGTGAAAGGGTAAAAAGCGTACCATCCAACTGGATATATGGATGCCCTGCTGGGTATTGATGAAATATAAAACAATGCGGACAGCTGAGCTCTAGGTTAGGTGCACCGCAGGGCGGATCTATATTTTATAAGATTGTGTCAAGTTAGAGGTGTTTTTTTTTTTCTTCCAGAAAATGCTAGCTGTGAATGCACATACACATCTAGCATCTGTAGATGTTTTTCTCCTCTCGTTATCCATTATCGCCACCTCAAACTTGCCTGTCCTAGAAATCTCCTCCATGAATCTCCCAAACAATCCAATTAAGGCCGCAACATGGAGACAGGCAGCCGGATGCATCTGATTGTTGACTCAGTCACTTTTAGCAGCTTTGTTTTTTTGCGGTGGGACGTTTAAAGGTTACAAGATTTGCTTTAAAACCCTTTGAACAGACAAAAGATGATGTGTCATTGCTCCGTATGTAGACATCAGCAATGTTTTCCTATATAATGAGTTCCTCCTCAGAAATTTTTCAAGGCCTATCCAATATGTCCTGGCTGAGCTCACTGTGCCTGCAGGTAAAGCGGAGGGTGCTGGGCTCATGGATCTGTCTGCTGAGCGTCATTTATGCAGCTCTGCGTGGGAATGATGGAGTTGCTGCCGGCCAAACAACACACTGAAGACTTTGTGTATCATTAGTCTTAAAACAAGCTCTCCAGCTTTGGCTGTGATTTAATTTGTCATCGGGAATGTACTGCGTTCCTTCCCACCTTACGATCTTCTTTCACAACACAATGCCAGGGAGGGCTAAATTTAGACTTTTCTTATGGTTTGTTGACTTGAGGCACATAGTATCTTGTTTTCTAGCATTGTTGTCAGTGCATTTATAATATGCAAGCTTTTGGCTCCTTAGCTGACTTAAGCCCAATGCACACTGTTCAATTGAAGTCTGAGACAAACTGCGGGTTTTGTGAAAAGATGGCAGAATTGGCAGTCTTTGATCGTTTAGTGTGTCACCCTCACTGATGGATAATTAAATGCCTGAATTGATGAATTGTAGGACAGGCTATCAATACATATTTGTAGATTCACAATTTCTCAGTTCTGTTTACAATTTGATTTGTTTCTGATTCATTTAGCATATTTCCATTATAATTAATTATAGTACATTTTGGTTACATATGAAAGAAATTCTCTCTCAACTAATATTTTAAATGATACATAGAGAACCTTAAATTTTACCTAATTACCGAATATTACTTTTAAAAATTAACAACAAATAAAAAATTTAACAGATACAACCAAAAACTGCTCATTTAACTAACTGGGGTTAAATCTGTATTTTGTGTGTGTTGGTGTGTGCTCGTGTGTGCGGGTGTATGCGTGTGTGTATGTGTTCATGTTTTTCTATCCCGGTGGGGACTTCAACCTGAATGCACACAGACTCATGAGGACTCGTGTCACCGTGGGGACCTAAATTAAGGTCCCCATGAGGAAACAAGCTTATAAATCATATAGAATATTTGGTTTTTTTTGAAAATGTAAAAATGCTGAAATGTTTAGGGGTAGGGTTAGTGTAAGGGGAGAGAATATACAGTTTGTACAGTATAAAAACCATTACGTCTATGGAGAGTCCCCACAAAGATAGTGAACCAGACGTGTGTGTGAGTGTGTGATTCTGACTCATCTGTGCATATTTCAGTTATAATCAATTATAATTAATTATAACTAGTCTATTTTGCTTACATGTGAAAAAGATTTTCAGCTAATGTTTTAAATTATACAAAGAACCTTCTAACTGTTAATTAATAAACTAACAACAGGGCCCAAACTATTCAGTTCAATTGCTGTAATCTAACAGGTATAAGAATCAGCAGAACCAAATTAACTCAGTGAACTAAGGTAAACTTTAAATAGCATCAGTTAAAATTAGGCCTAATATTATATATTTTTTAATGTATTATATTCCATAATTAAAAGTAACGATAACTTGATTTTCATTTAGGGTATGGTCACACGACGCCGCTTTCAACTGAAAACAGAAAACTTTTTATGCGTTTGGCCGTTCATTTACACGACATTGCCGTTTTGGGTGCCTGTAAACGCAAGCTTTTGAAAACGGGATTCAAAGTGCAAGGTTTTGAAATGATGCCTTTACATGTAAACAACAAAAATGCGAATCTGTGAAAACGGTGACGTCATGCGCATGCGTATGCGTGTTACATGCTCACGCATAGGGCGTTTCTTGACAAAGTTGCATCGCCAACTACTAGCCTGGCATGCATAATACAGCCTTTTTAGTCATTTTCGCAGATCTGTGTGAACAAGGATCTTTTTGACAATGTTGTCGTCTGTTTTTAATACATCGTTGTCATGTAAACATACTCCTAGTTATTCTAATGGATTCTGAGTTCTGAGTTCATTCATTGAACGACTTATTCAAATAGTAACTTCTGCGTTCATATGTCTTTTTGAACGATTCAATAAATCATTTATTTTACTACACGTGCACTGTATGTCAGTGGCGTGCGGTCCATATAAGCTGCGAATGCTCTGCATACTCATTTGTGGAGTCGCTAATTAACATTAACACTATAAATTACTATAAATTCCTTGTGTACCATAAAGCTTACATGATAAAATGTTAGTAATACGTATGTAACTCTCCGTCATTTATTTATTCGCCAAATGACGGTAATTTTCTTCAAATCTGCCAGTTAAGGAGGGTTCGGGTAAGTGGATCCACATCAGCTTTGGCGCCTAAGCTCTGTTGTTATGTATCGTCATCATAGTCCCGTGTTTTCATTGGTTTGCTGTAGGGGTTGCACAGTCAACTAATCGACTAGTTGACTTTAATGCTGTGCCGTGACGCTTTAAGCTTGATGTCGACGTGCTGGCATATGGGGGATTTCATGCACAGGGAAAGCTGTCCACAAATCGCTCGCCCAAGAGGAAAAATGTGCTGTTGCTGCCAGATCTCGATCAACGAAAATCACATTGTATTTGATACAAAAATAAATAGACTAAATGAAAAAAGTCATAACTGAAACTATTTTCATAGCACTTCATTTTCTCCATAAGGAAAACTTATAAACTTCAGATGACCCAACACCTGTGAAGAGTTGACTCAACTCCTGCGAGGACTTCAGATGACAAAATTCTGAATCAACATGCACCTATGCTAAACTCTGCTATATATCCTAATAATTTGTTAACATATATTCATTACTTCAATGAGCTCATTGTTTCTGCCTTAATTTAATACATGGTTTAAATGAATACTTTGTTAGCTAACTGCGTACATTTCTGAAATACATAATTTGGCTAGTCACCTCTAATAACAGATCACTCTAAATTGTAACATAGACACATGCATTTTCTGTAAAGCTGCCTGGAAACGATATGTATTATGAAAAGCGCTATGCAAATAAATGTGATTTGATTTAAAGACAGACCTACTGTAAGTATCTGAGGCTGTAAATTGATATGTGTTTGTTAAAGTAATCTATTTGCATTATTTCAACTTACTTTTAAAGAATACTTATATTTTACTTAGGCCTATATTTTATTTGTAATAGGCTACTAATATTTATTATATTATACTTATTTTTAATTCTTGATAATAATAATTTAAAAAACACTTCTGGCATACATTTAAATTGACACCTGCTATTGTGTTTCTTATTGGTCGTCTCTGATTTAGATGCGTGTCCTCCGCCGATGCGCCGTACCGTTTAAAGGTGAAGCGTGTAGTTTCTGCGACATAAGTGCCACCTAGAGAGAAAAAAAAACAACATATTTTGTCTCTTTCGTGCGCCTGACTCAGCTGCTTTTACGGGTGTAAATGTCATGGGTGTAAATGGGTATCAACAAGTAAATGTATATGCTACTTTCAATAAAAGGTAAAAAATATTAAAATATATACTTTAGCTGTGTTGCTATGTGTCATGAGAGTAAGCAACTGAGCAGCTAACACTCTATCTCGCTTATTATAAACCCATCCAACGGATCTGCACCAGGCACATTTTTGACACAACGCGCCACCCAGCATACCCGGGTAAAGAAGTCACCACTCGCCACTGCAGTATGTTCTGATTCACTTAAAAGAGTTGGTTAAAAGAGTCATTTGCTCATGAACTGGACTACACTGGAAAGCCCTAATAAATGATTGCATTGCGATTACCTGCAATGAATCTTGGCACACTATGAAGTTCTGACCATGTAATGAAGCACCAATAAGAGTACAGCAATTGATGACGTGTGTGAAAGAGAAATAGACGTTGATGCTAGCCTCTCTATATGATATTTAATTTAATAGAAAAGTCGTGGAGTGTGCACTTGGCTTTAGACAAGACCGAGTCTATTAAAGGATTTCTTTTTTTGAAAAGAAATGAAAAGCGGTGGCTTATTATCAGGCGTCATTCATTGTAACAGCATGGTGTCACACAGCAAGCTTCACAGTACCCACATAGAGTAAATCACTGTGAATTCCCATCAGATGCAGTTGTACTAATCAGATGTGAAAACAGTGTGCCAGATGTTGCCTTTGGTCACCACATATGAGCTCCTCGGAGAAGTTTCCTCTGTTGATTTATAGAGAACAAAGAACAGCATCAAATGTGTGAAATGCCACAAACCGTGCAGCCTCTTTTAGTGCCGAATCCCCTGTGATTACTGCATGTGGAGTGACGTTTAAAAACCCTTAGTTTGTATTTTACCCTATGCTCTCATTAAATGATACATGTAGATGTTCTGCAGAATGTAGGCTATGAAATAGCAAACTACCACACACTACTCTTACTGTTTCTACAGTGTGTGTATACACTCACCTAAAGGATTATTAGGAACACCTGTTCAATTTCTCATTAATGCAATTATCTAATCAACCAACCACATGGCAGCTGCTTCAATGCATTTAGGGGTGTGGTCCTGGTCAAGACAATCTCCTGAACTCCAAACTGAATGTCAGAATGGGAAAGAAAGGTGATTTAAGCAATTTTGAGCGTGGCATGGTTGTTGGTGCCAGACGGGCCGGTCTGAGTATTTCACAATCTGCTCAGTTACTGGGATTTTCACGCACAACCATTTCTAGAGTTTACAAAGAATGGTGTGAAAAGGGAAAAACATCCAGTATGCGGCAGTCCTGTGGGCGAAAATGCCTTGTTGATGCTAGAGGTCAGAGGAGAATGGGCCGACTGATTCAAACTGATAGAAGAGCAACTTTGACTGAAATAACCACTCGTTACAACCGAGGTATGCAGCAAAGCATTTGTGAAGCCACAACACGCACAACCTTGAGGCGGATGGGCTACAACAGCAGAAGACCCCACCGGGTACCACTCATCTCCACTACAAATAGGAAAAAGAGGCTACAATTTGCATGAGCTCACCAAAATTGGACAGTTGAAGACTGGAAAAATGTTGCCTGGTCTGATGAGTCTCGATTTCTGTTGAGACATTCAGATGGTAGAGTCAGAATTTGGCGTAAACAGAATGAGAACATGGATCCATCATGCCTTGTTACCACTGTGCAGGCTGGTGGTGGTGGTGTAATGGTGTGGGGGATGTTTTCTTGGCACACTTTAGGCCCCTTAGTGCCAATTGGGCATCGTTTAAATGCCACGGCCTACCTGAGCATTGTTTCTGACCATGTCCATCCCTTTATGACCACCATGTACCCATCCTCTGATGGCTACTTCCAGCAGGATAATGCACCATGTCACAAAGCTCGAATCATTTCAAATTGGTTTCTTGAACATGACAATGAGTTCACTGTACTAAAATGGCCCCCACAGTCACCAGATCTCAACCCAATAGAGCATCTTTGGGATGTGGTGGAACGGGAGCTTCGTGCCCTGGATGTGCATCCCACAAATCTCCATCAACTGCAAGATGCTATCCTATCAATATGGGCCAACATTTCTAAAGAATGCTTTCAGCACCTTGTTGAATCAATGCCACGTAGAATTAAGGCAGTTCTGAAGGCGAAAGGGGGTCAAACACAGTATTAGTATGGTGTTCCTAATAATCCTTTAGGTGAGTGTATATATATATACAAAGTAATCTTTTCACATAATGTTTTCTCTCTTAAAATGTAAGAGAGTGTAAATGTCAGCATTATCATATATGTCTTAAGAATTAAAGTCTGTCAGGTAAAACAAGAGCTTATTGATGCAGTTCAGTCAGTCAGCCATTATGCTTCAACAGAGATGGGTAGTAACTGATGTAATCTGGATTACGTAATCAGATTCCAAAATGTAAGTACTTGTAATTAGAGTATATTATTTTAAAATACTCTTATTCAGACTATAGTTACTTTTTTTATTGATTACATGTTATTCTCACAATGGGAGTCAAATATTCATAATTCATTGATTCTCCACTGCTCATATAGGCCTACGTTCGGAATAGGGATGTTAACGATTAATCGATCATCGATTAAGTGTCGATAATACATTTAATTTATAAAATGTATCGATCATCGATTAAGCAGGGTCATGCGCATACGTGATGCTCAACCGCGAAACATGTAAAGCAGACACGAGGAAAAATTAAGCGAGCACGCCAGAGTTATGTTTGGGACCATTTTACAGCTGGAGTTACACCTTCATCATGACTATAAGTTTGCGTGTGCATTCGCCTTTTGTTTTGATCAAATGTAAGTTGTAAAGTTGTGTTTAGTTTTTGTAGACCTATCTATATCTGATTTATCTCATATAGGATGCATTTGGTTAAGAATTAATGCGGTAGTAAAGCGTGCGCAACTCAAACAGCAATGCACAACTAATAGTGACTATGATTGGGACTGTCATATTACATAACATTATAAAGAGAACAATATTGTAATAAAACATTGTAAATTATTTGGGTTTAGTTGGCTGTTTCATCGCGTTGCTCCAGAAAGAGCGTGTATTATTCCTTATATTTGATTATTAAATAATTTAATTAAATTATCAATCACATCGACTCATTTTACAATCCTATAGTCCTTTACTTAGATTAAAAACCCTTCTCATTCATTTGGTGAGGAACATGACGTTTTGAGCAGCATTTGCACACCCTGTCATGTGGTTGGCTATATGCCACTGCAGTAGACACATATTGCAGTATTAAGGCTAACGATTAATCGATTAATTGATCGTTAATTTAAACGACGATCGATCATGGGAATTTGTGTAAATTGACATCCCTAGTTCAGAAGGTCTTCCAGGTTTGTGGAACTACACACACAGACCAGCCTCTGGTCATGTGACTATCACTGAAAACTGAGAGCCACAGCATTTGATCACTAGATTTACAGAAATCATTTCACTTTTATCAAGTGTTTTCTCAACATTGCATATCTAATCAACTCCTGATTAACGCATTAATTATTATTTGAATTATCGCTCAAGTTTCAGTGAGTTATTTAACCATGCATTAATGTCTTTGGAAGGCTTTTGTCTTTCAAACACATTAAAATGTACAAATTCACGTCATTTTATATTTACATGCAATGCAGGGATTCCCCAACTTTTTTTGTCAGCTGCGTTTCTTTGACCTGATATATTTACTTGATGTACCCCCTCACATAGGGGGTTAGGTCAATAATAGAATAAAAGTCAATAAAAATAATAATGATAAATAACAATAATAAAAATTAAGTTTATGGTTCTCTGATGTCGGTTAATGGTCACATGACATGCAGGCAAACAACTTTTTTAGTAGTTTTATTTTTATTTTAAAATGATTTATTTGAATAAAAAAAATTATGACTTAATTACTTAAAAGCATTTCATAAACAGTTCCATCACGAACCCCAGTCTGGGAAACCCTAACGTAATATAATATTTAATCTACTTAATGTAAATGTTGTGGATAAAGACTGGAATATATTTTTTTCTCTTTGTATTTTTATATCAATATGGTACAAGATTTTTTCTACTCAAATCAATGTAATAAACAAGTTAGGTCAGAAGTAATCTAAAAGTAATCCAAAAGTAGATTATATTACCTTAAAATGTAATGTAATGGATTGTTACCAACTGCAATTGTTGTCATGTAATTTGTAATCAGTAATTTGTAAGTAATCTCAGCTCTGCACTTCAAGTAAGTTTAATGGTGCAATGCAAAAATATTTAGTAGTGTGTAAGTTGTAACTTAGTGGCCATTTACGTCAAACAGGCTAAGTTGTAATTTACGCACAGCTGGTGGAACCGGCCCCTGATGAATAAAATATAGTCCATTTACATTTAATCATTTAGCAGACACTTTTATCCAAAGCGACTTATAAATGAGGAGAGTCCTCCCCAAAAAATGTTTTTTCTGGTTGCACGTCCTTCCTACAGAAGGAGGCTGTGAAGTGTGTTTTATGTTGACGATGTTGTGATGCTATACCACACTACTGTTTGAAACATCTTGTTGTATAATTCATACTTTTTCAAATACTATATAGCGCAGCATGCAGTAAGCTAGAATTAGATTTCAAACATGTCTGTGTTTCAGTATGAATTCTATGTTTATATTGAGCGGCTAGATTGGGCTAGGTGTCCACGCAGCCGAGCAGACCACCAAGCTCATCTCGTCCCAGTCCCTACCATAAACCTTTATACACTGCTGTTTGAGAAGGCGCCTCATGTTGTTTGTTGTTTCGTTGCATCTGTGGCCTTTGCCCAGTCTGTGCTTCTTGTTTGTCCTGTTTATTTTCATCTCATCTCTTTTTGCACGCTTTTTCCTCCTACCTGCCTCTGCCCTCCTCATGAGCCCAGACAGCCCAGTGTGCTCAGAACCGCTACCCCTCCCGCACACGTCTGAGCCGGCTCTGCACTCCTGCTGCTCCTGCTCTTTCATGTCTGCTCTCATAGCCCACATTAATATCACAGTCTACCGTCATGCTGCAGTCATACATGTGCGAGAATGTCACTTTGCTTAAACACACTGAGATGAAAGCCCCGCGAATCAATTCAGTACGGGAAGCTGACTTTTTCAGTGGGAGAAATAATGAGTGAATGAACTGCTATCGGGGGCTGATGAGAAAATGTGATTCATGATCGTGCCGCAGTGCGTTCTCAGGGAAAAAGGGCCACCTCATGCGTGTGCATGATCGTGTTATGAAATACTTTGAGTTTGTTGTGTACAGTGAACATAAGTGATTATCACGTCTTGTAATTTCCCTTCATGCAAAATAGTGAGCTGTAGGAGGCCACATTTAGAATCACAGGCTTCAGTGAGTTTTAGGCCTTTTATTATCATCTGAATATATATATATATACATGAACCAATGTATATTTTATGTGTTAGTGAAAATTCTGAATTTAAAGTGCCCCTATTATGCTATTTTAAAGCTCCTAATTTTGTTTTGGAGGTCTCCTACAACAGGTTTACATGCATCAAAGGTCAAAAAAGTTTCATTTTCTAAAGCTCAGCGATTGTACACACTGTAAAGACAGTAACGATGACGTCTAATTTACCATATCAATCCAAGTGCGATAATAAAACATTGGAAGAATTAGTTATTCAACCCGAACCTCCATCGCAAGCACGACTTGAGCAGGACGTTTCTCAGTGAAGCGCTACTCATTTTGAGGTACATTATGAGATGTTGCAACTGTAATTCATTAACAAGTGTATGTCCATCAACAAACCCATGTGTATATTTCTAATTTATTGCGGTGTACATGCGGGAACTGTATCAATAACAGCGCATACTTTAGCCGAGCACTAACGTGAATGACTAATGTAACAAATGTTTGTAAAACAAATCTTGCTCCATCTTTTATCTTTACTCAAAGTAGTAAGAACGACAGACAGTCTGCATTAATACACACAGTTTTAGGTAATAGTGGCCCACAGCTGCTTAGCAGAAGTATTTCAGTAAGACAGTAATAACGCGAGTTAGCCGGAAACTTACACAATTTAAAACACAAAACTACGTATTTTGAACACCCGGTAGAAAATATATACATCAATAATTATTCATACTGACAGGCTGTGATTCTGAGGAGCATGCTGGTCCAAATAAACTGGGTACTGACCCATCTTTCAAGAGAAAGTGTAAAATCCTGAAGTTGAAGGGGGGTCAAATTGTTCACGGGCGGACAACGTACAACATAGGCGGGCATTGTAAATGTCTAGTGACGTAGAACCGTCACGCAGTAAGATTTGAATGACAGACGACTTGTTTAGGCGGTTCAGAGCCGATTCTTTCTTTTGGAAGACAATAACTTTATTTATCGTATACTTTCGACTTTACACCTTTGCAGAACGTTGTGAACATTCACAAACAGCGATATTACACACTGCATGAAAGGGAATATTCCAAAAACCATAATAAGGGGACTTTAAGTACTGGCATCTTTTGAGTTCATAAATGTGTTTCTGTCATGACAACTCTCTTGGTGCTTGGCATGGTAATTGATATGCAATGTTGATATGTTTGGTCTTGGCATAACAGATCTGCTACGCTGCTTCAGAGCAAGTACAGGACTTGCTATTGCCAATACATGACACGCTCTTATGAGAAAGTAAGACATGCTGCTGGTGTAGAATATAGCATACATGAATTACCCGTAGCAGATCTATACAGGTGGAGCTGGGGAAGGTGGAGGGTTTCTGAAAGCGTGCTGCAACTGCTAACAGAAAATGCTGACCAAGTATTTGAAGGTTGAGCAGCGAGCTCATTGGCTACTGATACAGCAGGAACCAATCAACTGTGCCCAATAGAGAATGATGTGATTGCAAGCAGATTGAGTTAAGGACCTATCAGCCAGCGCCATCTACATTGTCAGAGAAAAAGGTACAGCGCTGTCACTGGGGCAGTACCCTAAGGTACAAAAGCGAAAAGGTACTAATACGTACTCTTAAAGTACTGATATGTACCTTTAAGGTACTAATATGTACCATTTAGGGGTGAGTAAGGTTCAAAGATGTACCTTTTCACTTTTGTACCTTAGGGTACCGCCCCAGTGACAGCGCTGCACCTTTTTTTCTGAGAGTGTAGAGTTTCATGTCAATGAATTGCTACAGGATGTTAAATTGGAATGACAGGAATATGTATTTACTTTATTGCAATAATAATTTAAAAAAAATCAACACAGCAGAGGAATTTTATTATTCCCTCCAACACAAGTTATGTGACAAAACATTATCATCATTAATGTAATAATTCTTACTGGCATACTGTTTGGCTCAAAGACTAACGTGTTCTGATAAATGTGATATGGAAAAAACTAAAAATTATATGGAAAGAATACATATAATATGTGCATGTGTGTGTAGTATATATATATATATATATATATATATATATATATATATATATAATTTCCATATATAATATGATACTAATATCCATGTTTCATCTATAGAAAAATGTTTAATTGTTTAAAAATAGACAATTACTTTTATTCATATAAAAATATTGAAGACACACACACACATGTATAAAACAGATGAACATTTTCAATTTCTTTGCTCTGCTATTCTAGCACAGTAATGTTTTGTGTGTGAGGAACACGCTATTCATTGAAGCCTCTGTATACTTCATTTTAATTGAGGTTTCTTTACCGGTGTCAAACAGCACACCCTCCTTGGTTTTGTCATTGGTACACGAGACATTTAGCCTTTCATTCTCACAGTTTATGCTTTCACACCCCAAGTGCACTTTTCTCTTTTTTGATAAGTGTTTTATTTTCCATCCCTAACTGTGTAGCCTAGCAACAGGCAGCAGGCATCAGGCAATAGTTCAAGGCCTAAATATGGTTTTCTATGGAGGAGGAGCAAATGCCATGGTGAAGTACACTTAGTAATTTAAACATTTCATCTTTTGCACTACCTTGCTTCTACAATTTGTTTATTTTATTTCCCAGAAAGCCTCAGGGCTCAGCGAGCGCTCGATTCAGACAGGCTTTTGTCCTGTGTTTAATACTCACACAAAGTTGGAGTATTTTTTCTTCTTCTTCTTCTTTTTTTTTTTTTTTGCCCCAGAGAGACCAATCACCTGTGCTCTGAGGACACCAGCTTCAACCAGACAGATAGATCAAATCCCCAGTGCTTTTACAAAAACTCAATTCTGGGACCTCACCTCACAGCTTCTGCTCCGGCTGACTATTTCTAGTCCGAGGAGATTTCCTGCAGATAGGGATTTAGATCCCTCAGGTGAGGCGGAAGCTAATTTCTAGACAGAAAAGGTGTGATTTTTAGATACACTGATGATGGATAATGGTGAACCCTTAGCTAAGGTAAACAGTCTTTCTTTTTCCTCAGGGAGTTGCTATGTGATAATTTCTTAGTTATGTTTTCTTTTTATTTCAGTCCAGATTGTGAGTCGCTACTGACACATGGATCTGATTAGCAGCATTTTCTATGCCAATTCAGTTTATTCACAGTTTTTTTTTTCCTTCAATGTTGTTTAGTTGCGGTTGGCCTGCAGGTAGCTGTGTGTGGTAGCAGATGTTTGGGTGTCATGCATTTCATTTAGCGTTTCAGGCAATTAAAAGGCAGAAGATTGTTCTGGATCTCGAAAGTATATCTAAATAATGCATTATATATACAGTCTTTACAGAGCAGACTGTTTTAATCTATTCAGTACATTTTAAAAGCCTCCAGGGTTTGTTTCCACTCAGAAAGCTAAGGTGTCATGGGATTTACGTGTACAGTTCTCTTGGGAGAGATTAAGATATCATCCATATGTATTATTGAAGGGATTTGCTAAGACATATTTAAGGCTTATTCATAAACATAGTGGTTCATTTACAGTCTAGTAAATGAAGTGTAGTCATTTAAGTTTAAGACAATGATAAATTGTATTTCCTGTTAATCTTTAACCTTGTAGGCCAAGACCAGTTTTACCTGCGGATGTTAATATCACTGTTATTTTAGTATTATTTGTATACTTTTAAAGTATTTTGAATACTGGATGGCCTTATAGCTCTATATGGAGCAACCGAACTGATCTCCTGGGTCGGATAGACAGTTTCATGTAGATTTGTTCATCAGTATGCTTTCATTTAGACATTATAAAATCATTTTTTGGTAAAGTTTTAGCATTTTTATTTTTATTTTTAATTTTGACCATTTGTTAGGTTTTTCTATATACACTCACCTAAAGGATTATTAGGAACACCATACTAATACTGTGTTTGACCCCCTTTCGCCTTCAGAATTGCCTTAATACTACGTGGCATTGATTCAACAAGGTGCTGAAAGCATTCTTTAGAAATGTTGGCCCATATTGATAGGATAGCATCTTGCAGTTGATGGAGATTTGTGGGATGCACATCCAGGGCACGAAGCTCCCGTTCCACCACATCCCAAAGATGCTCTATTGGGTTGAGATCTGGTGACTGTGGGGGCCATTTTAGTACAGTGAACTCATTGTCATGTTCAAGAAACCAATTTGAAATGATTCGAGCTTTGTGACATGGTGCATTATCCTGCTGGAAGTAGCCATCAGAGGATGGGTACATGGTGGTCATAAAGGGATGGACATGGTCAGAAACAATGCTCAGGTAGGCCGTGGCATTTAAACGATGCCCAATTGGCACTAAGGGGCCTAAAGTGTGCCAAGAAAACATCCCCCACACCATTACACCACCACCACCAGCCTGCACAGTGGTAACAAGGCATGATGGATCCATGTTCTCATTCTGTTTACGCCAAATTCTGACTCTACCATCTGAATGTCTCAACAGAAATCGAGACTCATCAGACCAGGCAACATTTTTCCAGTCTTCAACTGTCCAATTTTGGTGAGCTCGTGCAAATTGTAGCCTCTTTTTCCTATTTGTAGTGGAGATGAGTGGTACCCGGTGGGGTCTTCTGCTGTTGTAGCCCATCCGCCTCAAGGTTGTGCGTGTTGTGGCTTCACAAATGCTTTGCTGCATACCTCGGTTGTAACGAGTGGTTATTTCAGTCAAAGTTGCTCTTCTATCAGCTTGAATCAGTCGGCCCATTCTCCTCTGACCTCTAGCATCAACAAGGCATTTTCGCCCACAGGACTGCCGCATACTGGATGTTTTTCCCTTTTCACACCATTCTTTGTAAACTCTAGAAATGGTTGTGCGTGAAAATCCCAGTAACTGAGCAGATTGTGAAATACTCAGACCGGCCCGTCTGGCACCAACAACCATGCCACGCTCAAAATTGCTTAAATCACCTTTCTTTCCCATTCTGACATTCGGTTTGGAGTTCAGGAGATCGTCTTGACCAGGACCACACCCCTAAATGCATTGAAGCAACTGCCATGTGATTGGTTGATTAGATAATTGCATTAATGAGAAATTGAACAGGTGTTCCTAATAATCCTTTAGGTGAGTGTATACTGAAGTGTCAGATATTGTAATAAATTTATTAAGGAGGACAGTAGGGAGGGGGAAAAAAGTAAAACCTTGAAGAATATTTCTTTGAAAATGCTGATTTTAATTCAGAATAAAAAAAAAGTCATGTTACAGCTTCAAAAATGCTGTTATAATTTCCCCATTTATTTTGCATTTGTGTGGGGTTGGGCGGTGGGGGGGTGGGGGGGGTTGTTCTGCATTGTAAATGTGTTAAAATCTAACCACTTCATATCTGTGTGCAGTCTGCATTGTGAGACTGCACACAGATATGTGAAAAAAAAAAAAAAAAAACATTGCCCCTGTTATATGACCCCCCATTCATTTTAATGAGAATTCCTAGGTGTGTGTATGTACGTGTGTGTGTGTATGCATGTGAGTGTGTTCTGCATTGGGGATGTTCTATAGTCTCATGCCTTCATTTGTGTGTGTGTTTGTTCTGGATTGAGCCAGAATTTTTTTATTTTTTGACAAATTCCATTGATTCCTAACGGGGTCAAATTGACCGCAGAGGGAAGGATTTGTTACTTTTTTTTTTTCATTTCAACCACAAACTTCTCGAATCCAGTCAATTTTTTTTGTGTGTATTCGTGGTTCAAGTGTGACAAAATTCCTTAGGTCTTGGACCACTCCGATCAATGACCCGAGGGAAGGATGAGGGTTTAGTAGTTTTAGTACTTATTTAAACTTATTTAAATGACTGAAAACAAAGTTTAAAAGTTTAAGTTAACTATAACAACACTGGTTAATATATGTTTCACAGACATGCTTCATGATTTTAAACCCATCCGAATCGAACATATTTGCTTTTCTTACACCGCCTCAGTAAAAATAACCTACTTTTTCCTCTAAGAAATTGGTAACACTTTAGAATACTGTTCACAGGAACAAATGAGTAACACAATATTATCATTCTAGTAACTACAAATAACTAACAAAAAACTCAAAAAAAAGTAATAGTGCTTGAGGTAGTTCACTATTAGCTCATCGGTAACTACTATTTTTTCAGACCTCCCAGAGGACTACTAAGAACTACTATATAGATACATGTTATGTTACAGAATCCATCCTGCTATAACGAGCATTTAAAGTGACAGACAAACACACGCTTCGAATGGTATGGACTCTAATATAGTTATCATTCTTGGTGTGAACGGGCCTTAAAGTGAAAAGCATGATACCTCTGTAGTAATGACTGAAGTCACTGTAAGCGTTAAGGTTTTTGTAAGAATTTGGATAATAATTGCTTCTGACAGATTTGGTAACACTGATCCAAATAACTAGCAATTGCTTTAGAAGGATGTTGTAACACTTGAGTCATTACAAGTGGGTTACCATGATCTTCACTTTAGAATACTGATCCAAATGGCCAGTAATTTATTTAGAAGGATGTAGTAACACTTGAGTCATTACTATCCAAAACCTTACAAAAACCTCAAAAGCTTACAATGACTTTGCTCATTACTTGATAGTTATCATGCTTTTCACTTTAGAATACTGTTCCAAATAATTAGCATTTCCTTTAGAATGATGTAACACTTGAGTATACTAGTGGGTTACCATGATCTTCACTTTAGAATTTATTTTTGATTATGCATTATTCACATTAATTATGAACATGTATATAGTAGTTCTTAGTAGTCTTCTGGGAGGTATGAAAAAAATCGTAGTTATTGGTTAGCTAATAGTGAACTACCTCATTTAACTGAGCGTTAATACTTAGTTTGTAAATCAGATTTTCTTGTCTAGTTAATAGTAGTTACTACAAACCCGATTCCAAAAAAGTTGGGACACTGTACAAATTGTGAATAAAAACAGAATGCAATGATGTGGAAGTTTCAAATTTCAATATTTTATTCAGAATACAACATAGATGACATATCAAATGTTTAAACTGAGAAAATGTATAATTTTAAGGGAAAAATAAGTTGATTTTAAATTTCATGGCATCAACACATCTCAAAAAAGTTGGGACAAGGCCATGTTTACCACTCTGTGGCATCCCCTCTTCTTTTTATAACAGTCTGCAAACGTCTGGGGACTGAGGAGACAAGTTGCTCAAGTTTAGGAATAGGAATGCTGTCCCATTCTTGTCTAATACAGGCTTCTAGTTGCTCAACTGTCTTAGGTCTTCTTTGTCGCATCTTCCTCTTTATGATGCTCCAAATGTTTTCTATGGGTGAAAGATCTGGACTGCAGGCTGGCCATTTCAGTACCCAGATCCTTCTACGCAGCCATGATGTTGTAATTGATGCAGTATGTGGTCTGGCATTGTCATGTTGGAAAATGCAAGGTCTTCCCTGAAAGAGACGACGTCTGGATGGGAGCATATGTTGTTCTAGAACTTGGATATACCTTTCAGCATTGATGGTGCCTTTCCAGATGTGTAAGCTGCCCATGCCACACGCACTCATGCAACCCCATACCATCAGAGATGCAGGCTTCTGAACTGAGCGCTGATGACAACTTGGGTTGTCCTTGTCCTCTTTAGTCCGGATGACATGGCGTTTGATTCGTCTGACCACAGAACAGTTTTCCACTTTGCCACAGTCCATTTTAAATGAGCCTTGACCCAGAGAAAACGCTTGCGCTTCTGGATCATGTTTAGATATGGCTTCTTTTTTGACCTATAGAGTTTTAGCCGGCAACGGCGAATGGCACGGTGGATTGTGTTCACCGACAATGTTTTCTGGAAGTATTCCTGAGCCCATGTTGTGATTTCCATTACAGTAGCATTCCTGTATGTGATGCAGTGCCGTCTAAGGGCCCGAAGATCACGGGCATCCCGTATGGTTTTCCGGCCTTGACCCTTACGCACAGAGATTGTTCCAGATTCTCTGAATCTTTGGATGATATTATGCACTGGAGATGATGATAACTTCAAACTCTTTGCAATTTTTCTCTGAGAAACTCCTTTCTGATATTGCTCCACTATTTTTCACCGCAGCATTGGGGGAATTGGTGATCCTCTGCCCATCTTGACTTCTGAGAGACACTGCCACTCTGAGAGGCTCTTTTTATACCCAATCATGTTGCCAATTGACCTAATAAGTTGCAAATTGGTCCAGCTGTTTCTTATATGTACATTTAACTTTTCCGGCCTCTTATTGCTACCTGTCCCAACTTTTTTGGAATGTGTAGCTCTCATGAAATCCAAAATGAGCCAATATTTGGCATGACATTTCAAAATGTCTCACTTTCAACATTTTATATGTTATCTATATTCTATTGTGAATAAAATATAAGTTTATGAGATTTGTAAATGATTGCATTCCTTTTTTATTCACAATTTGTACAGTGTCCCAACTTTTTTGGAATCGGGTTTGTAGAATGTTAATATTGTTACTCATTTGTTCCTGTGTAGTTATTCATTAATGATGGAACAGTATTCTAAAGAAATCTAATCCCATCCGGATATGAATGTGTATTTTTTTTGCAATGTTTTTCATTACTCATTTTGACCTTCGTTGAATACTGTAACTAAAGCTAAATTTCTCCCCGTGCTGCCTAGTGCACCTTCATTATGAATTTATACCTTCTTGCCAACTTTCTGGGTAAAATAACAGTTGGTGGTTCAAGCACTGCTGGCATCCCATCCGATTTCAAAAGAGAATGGAATCATGAAGAGAGTCCAGTCACGGAAACAGCTCAGAACGGGCAATTCGGTAGCAGCATCATGTCAGGTATGATCAGGGCCGTAGGCAGCGTTTTATAATCACCGAGGTCCCAAATTTGAGCTAGTTAGGAGGGTTCGGGGACATGTTCCCCTGAGAAATTTTTGATTTGTCTGAACTACACGTGTGCATTTCAAGACGTTTGAAGGCCAAAAAGATTGGACAACAATACCATGTCAGTGGGCAGTAGATTATTTGTTAGTACCTGTTCTCTCCTCATCTCCATCACTCTTTCTTTTTCTATTCTATCTTGCTCTGTCTCTTCGCCTCCTAAAGCTGAGCTTTGACTGATAGTCTTTTCATTTTCGTCTGTCAGCTAAAAAAAAAAGTAAACATTGGGTCATCTGATATTTATATGTTTTATGAATCATTTTCTGTATTTTAAGTTCATTTACTAAAGGCTACCAGGAAAGCTTGGTAACTACGTTTATTTTTGTTCACAATATGTACACATTCATTATTAATCTTATGCCTAATATGATGAAAATGGCTTTGTTGATGTTTCTTTTCCATTCACATTGAATCACGTTAATTATATGTCTATTTTTAATTTAAAATGTCGAAATTGGACAAAAGTTTATTAGTTTGCCTGTTTATTTTTGTCAGTCGTTTAACATTCCTATCCTAAAACATCTGTCAAATATGAAATGATTAGTTTTGCTGGTTACATCTTATCTTGTACTTTTTGACCATTAACTGAAGTGCCTAGAATTCTGTTCTGTGAACAAAGCCTGCCTACTATTTAATTGGTCATCTCAAATATTTTGACATTGACGAGCAGTGACAGACCTCAGAGGCAGCTCAGGTGAGAAGAACTTGGTGCCATGCAATATCCTTGCAGCACTAAAGTAGAGTTAATACTATATTAGGCAATTATTTTATAACCTTTATTATATACACTTCGGAAAAATACAGAGGTCCGGACCTCATAGCTGACTATGGCCATGAGTAAGATCCTCACCTTCATTAATTCCTTCCCTTACTGATATACATAATATTATAATTATATCACATATATAAGTCTAGTTTATTTCAGTGGGTTTCGTTGAAGCACATGACAAAATAGTCAAAACCAAAATTACAATACTAGATCCCAATTAAATTAAAACATAACAGGGGCACTTTAAGCACAATGTATGCAATAGAATATTGTATACATTGTGCTTAAAGTGACCCTGTTATGTTTTTTCAGAATATTTCCTTTCATGCAGTATTTGTGAATGTCTCCCAAAAAAAAGAATTAACTCTGAACCGCCTAAATGAGTCATTTGTATTAGACCAATCACACATTCCAATGTCTGACGATGTCAGACTATCTGACCAATCAGAGCAGAGTAGCTCGTGGAAAGAAGAGATTTAGAGAGACTAATTCATCCGTCAAGTCATTTGAGAATCATTGAAAAATGTAATGTGCAATGTATATTATGAGAAAATGAAAGTGTTTTTTTGTTTTTTTTACCTTTGATGCATGTAAACCTGTTGTAGGAGACCTCCAAAACTAAATTAGGAGCTTTAAAATAGCATAATAGGGCACTTTAAAGTTTCAAAAAGATACATTGAACTATGGTGCTCATGTGGAAGATGCAGGTTTAAGTCTGACTTGCAACATTCTGAGATAAAAATGTCAAAATAAACGAAAAGCAAAGAGCCAATTGCAAGTAATCCAACACAAGAGGGTTGGTTAGTAGCATAACTACTGCTGATTTTATAGCCTTCTTTGTCTTTAAAGTTATACGATATTAGACATGGCCGAGTACCTTCTGTCACTGCGGCTCAACCGAAGCACTTTCAGCTCCATCATAGCACAGTTTGGCGTTTTCTCAGGTGATTAATTTTCAGTGAAACTTGTTCCGCCGTTACAAACAGGTTGCAACCATTTGAGCTCCCATTTAGCAGTGTGGTTTTAATTACGCCTGTCTGCCGAGGGGGAGCAGCAAGCCGAGCGGCTGAGGCCATGACCGTCTGCGAGCCACTCAGACATGGAGCACATATGCTGCACGAGAGCAAACGAGTGCCGGGTGCAAATGGACGGAAGATGAGTAATTCATGGCACGGAGTCAAGTCAGTGCGGCCGGATTGTAATTTAGTCCCGTTTGGCAGTGTTCACCTGAGTGCCAGCACAGCTTACAGCCCCCATCATCTCCCATGAGATGTCATCATGACTCAAGAGCGCACCGATCCCTCTTCGCATTCCCCTCGTATACTTCTTATTTGTTTATGTGTTCATTTAGGTCTTTGCTCTCTGTCAAGAGTAATTCTGCCGTCTGTGCGGTTTAGGCATTAGGAGTGCAGCAGTTGAGATGGCGATCATAGTTTGATGGAGTTGTCTTTTACAAAGAAATGACTTCTAAATTGTCAACAAAGAAGAGGAGATGGATCTTGGGAGATTTTGGTTGGTGTTTACCTCGCCAATTTCGGTGTGAATTATATTGTTGCATTAGTGCCATATTGTTTGTTGTAGGTCACCTCGGTGAGAAAGCATCTGCTCAGAACAATAAAGTCGTGTAAATGTTGTGGTTTGGATGGATGCTGGTGTCCTCAGCAGGCTCCTTAAAGTCAACGTGAAACCCCCTTCACAGATTTGCTTCTGTAATGTGGCGTATTTCAGAGTGCAAAAGGATATTCAATTTGGAAAAATCTAGGTTGGGAGGCCCACTCAAACTTGAGAGAATGACACTGCAGTAAGCTAGATCGATATTAGGCATGGTAAAACATGGTACTTACGGTAAATCAAGAAAACCAGATTTAAATAATAAGACTAACTGTATTGAGCTATATAACAATGATTAGTTTTCTGTCAAAGAATGTGTCCAAACAGCTGCTCACCTGTCTAATAAAACACATAATATATTAAAGCGTCTTTGGTGTTTCCATGGTTTCTACAAAATAAAACGGAAATCGAGGGTATCGTGGGTATTATGTCAATGATATGCGACACACAGACACGGCCCGTGTCCTGGTTAAAATTGCTTATTTATCTGGATTTAAACATTCTTGGAAACATTTGGGATAATGTAAAGTCAACAAAATATATAACATTGTTCTAGGATATTTTAATCCAAAAATCTTACATATTGTAAATATTTAAAGTTTTTTTTTTTTTTTTACATGTCAGACTTTTTATAATATAATAATACTTTTTATAATTTTATAATAAATATTTTTTATGTGGGTATGGTAGACTTTGACTTTTTCACATGGAACAAAAACGTGAGGAGGAGGGAACGGAGACGTTACATCAGTGACTGACGTTCGCTTAGAAGCCTATCACCTTCGAGTTCTTACAAAACGAGCCAATGGCAATGAAATGCCATGGGTCTGCGGAATTTGCATAGCGTAGCTCCGCCCCACCCTGTGGGTATATAAGGAAGGATGCTGGCAATCTCGCATTATGTTACCTGCTGAGGAGCCGAGACTGAACTCCCGGCCGTTCCAGCGGTACAGCGAAAGTGGCAGAGGGACGTAACGTCTCCGTTCCCTCCTCAGGGAACGAGGGTTACATACATAACCGAGACGTTCCCTTTCGTTCGCTGAGGAAAGGTTGAGCCACAGGTGTCTCTCCTGGACCACAGTTGTGGACATCACCTGACCCAGGGAGCGTGCGGTCACCTTCGTCGCCCGGAGGGCGAGGTCGGTGGCGGCACGCAGCTCATCCATGAGCCCTGGGTCAGCTCTACTTTCGTGCATGTCCCTGAGCATCCTGGCCTGGTAGACCTGAAGGATGGCCATGGCATGCAATGAGGCGGCGGCCTGCCCCGCAGCACTGTAGGACTTCGCCACCAAGGTAGACGAGAATCTACAGGCTTTGGAGAGGTGCTTAGGAAGACCGCGCCACGTTGAAGCACTCTGCGGACACAGTTGCATCGCAACAGAGCGTTCAACGGGGGGGCCCCAGTGTACCCAGAGCTTCTCGGCCCCGTCGAGGGCAGAGAAGGCGGAGGAGGCCGCCAAACGGTCGCGGGAAGACAACGGGGACTTCCAGGACTGCGAGACCGCCTCATGCACCTCGGGAAAGAAAGGTATTGGGGGCGGGGCCTGACGGCTGTAAAAAACCAATCGTCCAACCGCGAGCGCTCGGGACACGGCGGAGGGTTCCACTCCAGCCCTGAGGCTCGTTGCTGCCCGAGATAACATGGCTGTCAGCTCTGGGTCGGACTCGGGCAATGCTGGCACACCTGAAGGCGGCAGCACAGCCGAATCTTCATCCCCAGAGGACTCTAGCCCACCTTGAGATGCGGTGATCGACATCTCGTCGTCATCTGGAGCGCCCGAACGAAACACGGTCCCGCTGCTTCAGTCCGACCACTCGCGGCTAGCGGTGTGCAAGAGGGGGGTGTGGCCCGAGGAATGATCGTCGGGGCTTTATTCCACACCGTAACCCTCAGGTCACCCTGGCCACCAGCCAAAGTATCACCCCTCGTGGAGGCGATAGATTGGGATGTGGCAGAGGGGACTCTACCTCCATCACGGAGGTCATTGAGTCTCGACCGCAACATCGCGATGGTCATGTTCCTGCAGTGAGAACATGACTCATCCACAAATGCTGCTTGAGCGTACTGTAAGCCCAAACACGTCAAGCAGTGATTGTGCCCGTCAGACGGCAACAGAGATGGACCGCACCCAGAAGTGCACGGGCGAGACATCTTTAAAAAGATGTGCCACGTGCAAGCTCTTTTGTGAGAGGAAAGCTCTGCAGAAGTGTTGAAGCGCCCAGGGAAACACACACACAACTGTTGCAGATCACTGCACAGATCAGCAGACAGGCAATGTGTGATCGCTGGAACGCGCCGTCACACCAACACACTGGAGAACCGCTCGTCTCGAAGAACTGAAGAGAGAACTCAGAATTCAGGCTTGCAGGATTGAAGAGATACTCTTGGTTCCGAAGCAGAAACATAATGCGAGATTGCCAGCATCCTTCCTTAGCTACGCTATGCAAATTCCGCAGACCCATGGCATTTCATTGCCATTGGGTCATTTTGTAAGAACTCGAAGGTGATAGGCTTCTAAGCGAAACCCCCATTCGTCAGTCACTGACGTAACTCGGAGTGACTGAACGAAAGGGAACAGTGGTGTTATGAAATGTCAAATCTTTTCCATATAATGAAAATTTATCACTGGCTGTCAAGTTCAGTGGCAATTTTGCTTGTTTTTTTTTTGTTTTTTTTTTACAAACACATATACAGTACTGTGCAAAAGTCTTAGGCATGTTAGGATTTTCACCCCAAAAAAATGGTTTTAAACCAGTTATTTACATCTTTTGCTGTAGTGTGTCAGTTGGAAATGTCAGTTTACATTTCAAAACAAATGACACACTGATTTTCAGAAGAACATCGGGTGTATACTGTAAATTTGATATATTTGGTTTTGTGATGGATTTAACTAGCAATACTTCAGCTTAAGAAAAAACAAACAAACAAACAAACCAGCCTGGACAACATGAAAAGTCATGCTAATTTAATCTGAATATTTTCAGCAATATTTTATTTTACATTCACTCTACAGTTTAGATAGCACATTGCTGTGCACCATCCGAGTGAGCGAAGAGGGATTTCATCAGTTATTGGTGAAGTTTTTTCTTGTTGTTGAAGAGGATCTCGCAGAAGTATCTATAGCCTCCAGAGGGAACGCAACTGCAGAGGAATCAATGGAGGATGAATGTACTCATCGCTCTCCTGTGACAATGTCAGTGTCAATGTTTAGTTCCCTTTCTATCACTCTACTGTCAGAATTCTGCCATAATAAAACACTACTCACACGGCACATCAATGAGAAATGACACTTTATTTTACGGCACAGACCACCGCAGTCTACAGCTGGGATGAATCAACTGTTATCTGAAATCATACCAAAACTGACAGAATTGTTTCAAACATTAGCCGATGCGAGATTAACATTTTTTCCTCCATTGTGAATATAAGAAGAGGAGCGCTGAACTCTTCGCTGTGCGCCATTGTCTTGCTTTGTTTGAGAGGTAATTGTGTGTTAATGAGATGAACCCATGAGAGAGATTTCAAAAGCAAATTGAGTTGAGCAGGTGTTTGTTGTCTTGCATGTGCTTCAGTGTTTTAGATAATTAGAATTGCATTGTATTCCAAAATATTCACCCATTCAGTTTTGTCTTTTTAATTTAGCTCAATTGCAAACCGTAAACTAATCTTTTCAGCATAATGACAACCAAACAACATGCACTTGTGTTCATGAGCACTACTGCGGATCAGTTTTGTGTTTCCCTGCATTAATAACAGTGTTGTAGAAGCTACTTGGAAATTACAGCTTGTCAAACTACAAGCTAATTTAAAGTAGTTCAACTAAAGTCAAGCTACTCTTTTGAAACAGTAGCAAATATACTACAAGTTACCAAAAAGCAGCTAAATATATTAAAGCTATAATAAATAACAATTTTTACATTATATAACTATTTTTATATATAAATATAAACTCTACTTTCTGCCAAAAAAAAAGAAAAAAAAAGTAAATGCATGAATGCTTTTAATTAGGGTGACCGCATCCAACTTGAACAGATTAAATCACAATAAATACAGTAACTAATAAAACTAGAAAACAGCCAAATTTATATAGCTGAGTACAAAAAAATATTGATGATCAGCCGCATTTAACAAATTTTTTAACTATTTTAAAAAGACCTTGTCTTTAATCTGTGAATCGAGTTCTCAGTCTGTTAATTTATATAAACTATCAAAATGTTCCGGACTGGACTAATGAAACCTGTGACAATTACCCTACTATTAAAGCAAGAATTTGATGTACACATTAAATCTACATAATATTCACATATGAAGTTCATATGAGGCATAATGTATTAGCCCCTCAGTAACAGCATGAAATAATATTTAAACCTATAACATTTTACGTGGATAAAATTTAAACCGACAGCATTTTTATTTCACAATTCTGACTTTTCTCGTAATTGTGAGAACTGTAAACTCGTAATTCTGAGGGAAAAAGGCAGAATATTGGGTTTATATCTTGTAATACTGATTTTTTTTTTCTCTCAGAAGTGTGAGATATGAACTCGAAATTACCTTTTTACTCTTTTGACATTTTATTTCTTGGCTTCCATAGACTGTTACTGCAGAACTGTCATTTTCTGCCTCCAGGTAGGCTCCGCCCACAAAACATGTCATCGCTGTTTACAACAATTCAAATGGTCTATGAGGGAGTTTAGGAGGAATCGATTGATTAGAATGAATCTCTCACGATTATGCTTAGCTTCACCCTCATGGACTCTTAGTTTATCTTCAGTCACATGTCTCCTTTGTTCTCAGTTTCCCGCTACGTTTGTTACTATGGTTACTCATCAGTTCCCTTGTTTGTATCACCTGTGTTTATCCAATCATCTTTGTGTTCTCTCATGCTGCGTCCCAATTCGCCTACTTATACTACGACCTAAAAGTATGTAGGGGAGAGCGGGGCACAACCTAACACTTTTTGACTTTCTCAGTTTGTGTAAATCCACTTGGGGTTCAGAGTATTTATTTTTTCCCACATTCATTTCACACGTCTAGTACAATTATGTGGTTTTGTTTCATTAATACAGTGTATACTTTTTTCTTGATTTACCCCGAAAGAATGGAAGTGAAATGTGACAACATGCCCCATATGTGGAGTACATTGTAACATGTGACGGGCACATTGTAACATGACCAAATGACAGCTTAAAATGTTACCTGATATAATCAAAAAAATATCCAAGACAAACTAAAATATTGTCAATAAAACAATTATTAACTTTTTTAAATAAAATGGCATTTTTTAATCATTAAAAATATACTAATTTTTGAGTTTGACAACAAACACATTGCTAAATACAGCTATACAGCATAGTTGAAAACAATAATAATTAATAATTTCTGAACATTGACTCTCAGTCATTATTCAACTTTTTCTCATGGTTTCTCAAAAGAATTAATAAAAGTATAGAATAGAATATCATAGTTCTAATAGGGGCACAATGTAACGCAGTGTTACAACGCACCCCACCTGCACAACTGGGATTTAAACCCAACTCGTGTCTTCTGCTGGTTAGATCAGCATTAAAGAACTATCTCAACTGTTAAATAACAGATATAAGATTAAAATAATATCAGATTTGTCTTATTTTAAATAAACAAAAAACAGAGATAAAAATAAACTTAAGTAAGAAATGTACTTTTGCTATGGTTAAATAAATGTTCAGTGATATCTTCCAAAGATTTTTTAATTTTGGCGCAATTTTTTCTCTAAATAATGTTGATATAGTAAATACACTAAGTTTCGTCATCCTGGCATGTGTGGAAAGTTTTAAACCATGTGTGTTACAACTAACCCCGCATTAGGTTGTGCTCTCCTCTACTCTTTTTGTGAAGAAAAAGTAGATACTTTTGAGTGTGTAGCAGAAGAGTATGCAAGCTTTGGGACATACTACTTCGTCATCTTTAACGGACAGCTCTGTTGCTTAGTTACATGCATCCTGTCACAGTTTAAACTGCCCTGTCAATCATCTTGTCACAGTTAAAATCCTCCACATTCAATTTAACTCTGCTGTATTGGAGAGAAATGTAGTAGCATGATCTGCTACTACATGATCTGTGGGTCTTTCATGTGGAGACTCTCCTCATGTGTTTGCAATTTAAATACACTGAACAAAATTATAAATGCAACACTTTTGTTTTTGCCCCCATTTTTCATGAGCTGAACTCAAAGATCTAAGACTTTTTCTATGTACACAAAAGGCCTATTTCTCTCAAATATTGTTCACAAATCTGTCTAAATCTGTGTTAGTGAGCACTTCTCCTTTGCCGAGATAATCCATCCACCTCACAGGTGTGGCATATCAAGATGCTGATTAGACAGCATGATTATTGCACAGGTGTGCCTTAGGCTGGCCACAATAAAAGGCCACTCTAAAATGTGCGGTTTTACTGTATTGAGGGGGTCCAAAAACCAGTCAGTATCTAGTGTGACCACCATTTGCCTCAAGCAGTGCAACACATTTCCTTTGCATAGAGTTGATCAGGATGTTGATTGTGGCCTGTGGAATGTTGGTCCACTCCTCTTCAATGGCTGTGCGAAGTTTCTGGATATTGGCAGGAACTGGAACGCGCTGATATATACGCCAATCCAGAGCATCCCAAACATGCTCAATGGGTGACATGTCCGGTGAGTATGCTGCCCATGCAAGAACTGGGATGTTTTCAGCTTCCAGGAATTGTGTAAAGATCCTTGCAACATGGGGCCGTGCATTATCATGTTGCAACATGAGGTGATGGTCGTGGATGAATGGCACAACAATGGGCCTCAGGATCTCGTCACGGTATCTCTGTGCATTCAAAATGCCATCAATAAAATGCACCTGTGTTCATTAACACATAACCTCACCGCCACCATGTGCCACTCGATCCACAATGTTGACATCAGCAAACCGCTCACCCACACGACGCCATACACGCTGTCTGCCATCTGCCCTGTACAGTGAAAACCGGGATTCATCCGTGAAGAGAACACCTCTCCAACGTGCCAGACGCCAATCAAATGTGAGCATTTGCCCATTCAAATCGGTTATGACGACGAACTGCAGTCAG
This sequence comes from Coreius guichenoti, assembly GCA_039654105.1. Lineage (NCBI taxonomy): Eukaryota > Metazoa > Chordata > Actinopteri > Cypriniformes > Gobionidae > Coreius > Coreius guichenoti. Next base: position 34,374,805 of record CM077174.1, read on the forward strand.
GTCGAGACCCCGATGAGGACTACGAGCATGCAGATGAGCTTCCCTGAGACGGTTTCTGACAGCTTGTGCAGAAATTCTTTGGTTATGCAAAACGATTGTTGCAGCAGCTGTCCGGTTGCTGGTCTCAGACGATCTTGGAGGTGAAGATGCTGGATGTGGAGGTCCTGGGCTGGTGTGGTTACACGTGGTCTGCGGTTGTGAGGCCGGTTGGACGTACTGCCAAATTCTCTGAAATGCCTTTGGAGACGGCTTATGGTAGAGAAATGAACATTCAATTCACGGGCAACAGCTCTGGTGGACATTCCTGCAGTCAGCATGCCAATTGCATGCTCCCTCAAAACTTGTGACATCTGTGGCATTGTGCTGTGTGATAAAACTGCACATTTTAGAGTGGCCTTTTATTGTGGCCAGCCTAAGGCACACCTGTGCAATAATCATGCTGTCTAATCAGCATCTTGATATGCCACACCTGTGAGGTGGATGGATTATCTCGGCAAAGGAGAAGTGCTCACTAACACAGATTTAGACAGATTTGTGAACAATATTTGAGAGAAATAGGCCTTTTGTGTACATAGAAAAGTCTTAGATCTTTGAGTTCAGCTCATGAAAAATGGGGGCAAAAACAAAAGTGTTGCGTTTATAATTTTGTTCAGTGTATAATGATGCATTTAAAAGTTAATGCTCAAACATATCATTACAAAAGTTCACAATGCTGTTGCAGATTAAATATAATGTGGATAATATTAAATAAATGTATTTGTCAAGTTAGATACTAATAATTATTCACTAAAACCCCTTTATCTAAACCTCTCTACTTAACCGTCGGAACCATCCATCATGTTTGTAGTTTTTTTTAACACTTTTTATCCGTGTTTGTAGTTCTAATCGAATCCTCATCCAACTTGAATGGGTTGTGGGCAATATCAGCCATTAGAGTGTGCATCGAATTCTAACCGGAAATAGTAGACCGGATATTTTTGGAATACTCATTTTAACATACTACGATTTAGGACATACTAATTCTATTTTCTAATACTATTTAGGATGGATAGTATGTGAATTGGGACGCACCGCCAGTATATATTCTACCTGTGTTTTAGTTCTCATGGTCGGTTCTCAAAACACTACACTGAGTTTGGTTTTGTAAAGTCTTTTGTTAAATAAAGTCTGTCATATTATTCTTCTTCAGGCTCATTTGCTTACCATGCTTAGCAAGTGAGACAGAATCAGACTTTCCAGCACTATATGAGAAGGTTTAGGACGAATCGTTTCATTAGGATGAACTTAAAGTCCCCCTGTAGTCAATAATTTTATCCCTTAAAACTCAAGGGATACAAGGTAGTTTGTGACGTCAGAAACACCAGTGATTTCAAACCGCGTTTTTGAGTCTGTCTTTGGTTCTCTGCAGATTTAAAGAGAAAATACTCAACAATGGTGTTGACTGGTGAATTTGCACATGGTTTGTCTGAAAGCATATTAAAAACACCACATAGACATATACTGTAAACAACATTAAAAACTTGTTTTTCACCACAGGGGATCTTTAACAAATAAACTTAACTGACAACAATAACTTGAACAACAAACTTAAGAAAGTAACATATGAGAGAGAGAGGATAGTGTGAGTGTGATTTTTGGTCAGGATGGACTAGTTTCTCATTTTTGTGTGGTTTTGGACTCTTTTGAACTGGTAAATTATCTATCGTCAACATACACTAGCAAAGACCAGGAAATGGGGGATTTTGGCGCTTCTGGACAATGAAGTTAAGTTCACTCAACTCGCTACTTTTAGTTAGTTACTCCTCAACACTGATCAGCAATCTAACAGCACTGCAGCTCTTACATTATCTCTGAAGATCCTCTAGTTATATAGTGAGCGCAGAGACTCTCCTTCACTGAGATGATCCCTGTTGCTTCAACTTTATTTCTAGCACTTATTACAGTTAGTTTAAAAAAGTAAAATGTGTCTCATTTTACATTGAGTCTCTGAACTTTCCCATCCTTGTCTTGCCCTCATTCAGCAGGCAGTGAATGTGGGTTATAGCACACTCATCTGAGGTGGAGTAATCTGAGGCTATAGCTGTGCTCATGCTGTGGGGCTTGTGTGTGTTAGTCATAATGTAGGACATAACCAGATGTGGAATACACCTCCCACATGTCCTCCTTAACAGCCCTATCATGAATTATGCATATTACATGCAGTACAAAAATTGCGGGGTTTTTGTTTTTGGGTACGAGCAAAGGCAGCCATGCCACTCTCCTTCTGAAGCTGTTATTTTTCACATATTGTGATGCCAGTAACACTGAATTCATTACTTTGGATTTATTTCACAATTTGTGCATGTATTTGTCAAGTTTAATTAGATAAGTGTGTGTGACTGTTTCTGCGTTGTATTTTGTGTAGATATTCACACTTAAATTTACTTGCTTGACACTTGCTTACCATAGCAACAAGACATTCTGTTTACTGCGCAGCTTTCGTTGAGCAGGTAGCAAAGGATGCAAATAAAACACCAGAATGAAACCTAGAATGAATCCATGCCATGTATTCTGAAAAAATATATTTTTTAATAATAATAATAATGATGATTTTGCATATAATGCATATGATATTGCATATAATAATGATTATGTTATGTTTTGAGGTTTGTAGTTTGATATTTGTAGATGATGAACTAGACCTTTTACACACTGCTGTCTTGCATGTCGCAGCTTTGGAGTCAAATGCACACTTTTTTGTGTGTCAGTACACCATTAAAGTCATGTTTACATATTTGCAGGCTGCATGCTACAATTAAAGGGGTCATGAACTGAGAAATCAAATTTTCCTTGAGCTTTTGACATATAAGAGGTCACCATACTATAAGAATATCCTGTAAGTTTCAGAACTGAAAACTTCCTTGTTAGTCCAATAAAAGCTTTCATTGATACCAAGCCCAGCAAATGACAGGTTTTTCAAAGTGGGAATCTATGACGTCAAAGGGAGGCAAGCACCGCCTCTGCAGAAGAATATCGACGCCTACTTCATCACTGCCTGTTTAGCCCCGCCCACCGGTTCACACATGACATGCAATAGAATAGGAAGCCTAAAAGTAACATAGGCCTACGTGGTGTTAAACCAGATCGAGCTACCAAGCAATAAACATGCCGTTGAGGATTACAAAATATTGTGCAGTGCCTGGGCTCGACAGTAATGCAACATGTAAGTAACTGTTAATTCTAATGCCTGATCTGAAATGTAATGATTCATGTACATTCAGACGTTCTTTGTCTGTGTGTCAGTAAATCAAACCAGTGACTAAACGTCAACTTGCGTTGTTTCTCTTAGTAGGATGAAAATAATCTGTTATTTAACGGTTGGAGCAGCGCGCGCTGGAGCTGTCAATCAAATGGCGAGAGTATATCAGTGACTCCTGTTTTATTCAACGAATCTCTTAACTATATCACGTTTGCACTGTTAGTGAAGATGAAAGCATTCATTAGTGTACAGAAACTGAGTTGCAATGACGAGATCACTGCTTTCATGCGCTCAGCACGTCTGTGATCGGCTACAATGGTCATCTCTGCAACCTTTCATGCCACGATCTGAATATAATGCCATAGATCTGAATATAATGCCATAGATCTAAATATAATCCCATAGATCTAAATGTAATGCAACACTTTTCACGATTAGTTAACCATGAGAGCTGTAATAGTAAAAACGCGCTAAAAGAGAGAGTAATACTTAGCTGTTTCAAATGGAAAGACGTTAGCCAATCACAGCAGTGGGCGTTTACACTGAAGTCTCACAGCAGACATGCCCCTTAAAACAGAGCGTTCAGAGCAGAGGGCTAAAATCAGGGTTGGAAAAGTGCCTTTTATTTATAAATTATGAAAATTTTTGATGTAAAAAGCATTCTAACATTATAAGTGCACCCCAGGAAACATCATAAAACAATAAAACAACGCAGTTCATGACCCCTTTAAAACGTGAACTAGTTTCTGGGTTTGCCAGTGTTTGTGAGGCCCATGTCATCAAATTCTGGAAAAATATCAGGGGCCAGTTGCAGAAACACAACCACTATGTTAAGACTGAAGACTGTTCTATAAGACTGTTTAATGATGGAGTACTTGAGCCTTTTCTGATGGGGCTTTTGGTATAAGTTAGTGGACAGCTGCATAGCATGTAAAAAATATCATTGGGTTTGTAGGGTTGTAGATAATCAAAGATATTTGAAAATGAACAAATGGTGCTTTTCCACTGCATGGTACGGCTCGCTTTGCTTTTCCACTGCATGGTACGGCTCGGCTCGGCACAGCTTGCTTTGCTTTTCCACTGCATGGTACGGCTCGCTTTGCTTTTCCACTGCAAGGTACGGCTTGCTTTGGCTCGGTTTGCTTTTCCACTGCAGTTAGTACCGCTTCAATGTGGGTGGGATTATAGAATGATCGTTAGTTGCGCCATCTCTACTTCTCGGCATGTGGATGTTTTTAACTGCAAGACGAAGAAGTTTGTTTCAAAGGAGGCTGATTGCAGCAAGACAAAATACAAGAGTCTAGGAACTCTTACAACAAAGCACAGACAATGACATCACTTGGTTTGCTCGACGCGCATGAGGGTAAACTAATCTTGCAATGTGTTTAGGGTCTCAATCGCTATATGACTGTCACAAAGCATATGATGGTAGTAACGGTAGTGGTAGCTGGTAGTGACGATTCTCTCAGACCAATCAGTGATCTGCAGTGTTTACGTCACATTTTAGTATCGGTACGGCATGCTTGGAACCTCAACCTCAACGCCTCTTGAAATCAGGGGAGTAATGTTTACACGCACAGCTCTTACTGGCACAGTCACATGGTCGCCAGGGTTACTTTGCTCTGGCTCTTTCTCTCTTCTCTTTTCTAAAGCCACTCTCTCTCTCCCCCTTCCTAATGGTACAAGTTTTTATCATCTCATACATCTATTAGTATTTTGTAACTATTTTAAGTGTAATAATTACCATATTGTCATTAAACCCTTTCAGTTACAAATGAGGCGCTAACTAGTTTTGATTCGGTATTAACTTTGATGTACTACCTATTGTAATACAATATCGTCACACTATAGCAATGCTCTCCCACATATTTTGCAGTTTTCTACCATGTTGCTGATAACGTTTCTTTAGTCATTCAGCAATCCTGCAGCCATGAACCCATGTAGGCAAACCACCCTTACAGGTTAGAAAAGTATAGTAGATCGAGCTATAAAAGGCCAAATACACTGTAGCAAAGAGCTCAGGTCTGTCAGGACCACTATCGTCAAAGATGATTGATTGACTATTGGCATACAGTTTGGATTGGCGGTATGGTTCTGTTCTGGGCAAGAATCAACAAAATGTATTGCAGATATCATTAATGTCGATATTAAATAATTTGGTAATTTAATCTGATTCAAGGGGAATCAGAATGCTAAATCCTGACTGACGAGAGGAGGAGCTGGGAATGGAGGAGGGTAAATGAGCTCTGGAGAACGCGATAGCTGCTGATAGTACTGAAGGAGTTTATATATGTATGCTGTAATAGACGTCGTATTCCTATAGGTAGACGTGGTCAGCTGACAGTCAGAGCTTGACTTGCCAGAACTGACGCTACGCTTGATTTATTATCATCACCTATGTCAACAGTACTAAAGAGAAGCTTTTCCCCCAATAATAATGCATCCAGCGTAATGTAAAAAAAAAAAAGTCCGAAATAGAAGGATTCAATCAAGGTGCGAAGTTCTCCATTACTTGTTGAAACGCTACATAACTTCAACACTTCTTTAGTCCTGTTGCCAAAGATAGCTCAGTAGGCAGCGAGGTGCCAAAATAAGTCTGGCTGATTTTTATCAAAGATGCCACTTCTTTTCATTTGGAGTAAACGACACCTCTACAGTCTCCCAGTTCAAAGCTTCTGTTTTTTTCGTTTCCGATGTAAAGGATGTGCTCCAGTTAAGCAGTTTAGGGAAGGGAACGCACGGAAGCGCCTTTCTCTCCGATCAAGAGTTTTCCGCTTTGATTGCAGTGCAAAGGAAATGAGTTATTATTTGAAGTTGACTAATGTTTCCTTGTGATTACAAACCAAGCCAGTTTTGTGCAGAAAGTCACTCAGAAAAGCTGAATGGCTTCGAGTTGGATATGAAAAGGCCTCTCACCGACACACTGTAGACGTCTGCTCCGGACTCTTGGCATATTTATCATTCCATCTACACAATTCAGAGGAAAAATGTCACCAGCCATATGCTTTGTGGCATGTAGCAGGCTGAGTTTAGAGCATATTTTGCCAGCGCTTTGCATTTGCTATGTGAATGTGATTTAGCTCACAGAGAGTCGCAGATAGTAGCAAATGTCTTTGTCACCCTTGTGGCCTGCTAGCTCAATTTAGAGACTCTATCAGGAAAACATGCTTCAAAGGCTCCACATGCTCAGGGTCCAATCTTTGTTTGGAAAGGTCTCCCTTTGTACCCCGGGACTGTGGTCCTTTCTCGCACGAATCCGAATGAGTTCATGTTCAACCTCTCCTTAATGTTTTTTCTTTTTAAATCTTCTCGTCTTCGTCTTTCAATGCCTCAGTCAAATGCTGTGTGATTTACGTTTTTTAGCCACATTGTTTCGCCTAGGTGTCCTTGGGTGAGCTGTGATTTGTTTAAAAAGAATTTTCCGTTTTCATTTCATCAGTGTGCCTTTCTCTCCTAGCCCTGAGTTGAAACTCCAGGGAATGACCTGTGTGGAAACTTGAATCTAGATTTAAAAATCCAATAAAAGCAGACCAGCGAACAGATTTGCTAGCTCTGTTCCTGAAGATTTCCCTGATTACTTTTTGAAGTGCCTTTTAGTGGGAAATGCCAGAAATAGACAGAAAGGCTATAAGACTACCACTCTATATCGACTGGTCATGCATAAGCCTCATGTTCTTGTGTCTTCGCCCCCCACGAGCGCTTGGTATGGAAGTATAATAATGACTAATGTCTTTGAAACAAAAAAGCATGTTAAATTGCACTAACTGAAAAAAAGAATTAACAGTGCTTGCATTTTAATCCATTGTATTTTCCGAGCTTGCCTGTATATGGTGTGCTTCATCAATAAGGTGCATACTGACTGAGTTTGATCTTTTTATATCACTGTTAGTCTAGTAAGCCAGCATTTTCACTTTAAGCATTTTAGAATGTCCCACATTGGGGGGGAATCCTGGAGTGTATGATGTATGAGGGCAACCCCACTACTGCAGCACAGCCGCAGCCATGATATGAAGTTGAAGTCTGTGTAAAGACAAAATTAAATATGTGTTCTAAGTTTGTCACACCACAGAAAAATGTGTTATTAACCACCCAGCCAAATTTGAATGATAAAAAAACGCTAAGTAAATAAAATAGCTTATCAAGCATTAGCATTCTATGCTAATTCTATGCTCTCAAACGTTGGGGACGTGTCCGCTGTCGGCGCTGAAACCACGCCCACTCGCGGGAAAGCTGCCGTAAGCACACAAGACAACACTCATTGGTGGGTGCGTACTGCCCACGATGGCACCAGTTGTCGGCAGGACGGGAGGATGAAGGCGAACTGATGCGAATGTGCTCTAGTTATTATAGTGTTAGGGGAGGAGCCATGCTCAGTGGCTCCAGTGCGTCATCGAGCCACCATTTTAGCCACGCCCAAAAAATCCTGAACACAGAAATGGTGAAAAACTGTTTAACTCTACAATTCAGTACTACACAGTTCACAGTCTTTGTAACATGTTTCAGCAACACATTTCTAACATTTATAATGTGTTTAGAAACAAATCTCAGAATTGCCTTTACAGGGACTTTAAGGAAACAAAGCAATGTAGGTCTTTTTCAGCTTTCGTGTATTAATCAGCTTTCCTGCATATATACTGACCCTGATAATCATAACATGTACTTATTGCTTTTTTGTGAATGAATGTCTCTAACTGTTGCTCTGGTCTTCGTCATCACCCGCTTGCACCTGTGCAGTGCTGAATGTTCTGCTGAATTTGAACCACTGAATTAGTTGAAGTTGTTGAAGTGAAATAAAATGGACTGAAAATTGCCTGTTGAATATTTTAGGTGGTATTGACTGACTGAAGTCTTATTAGTATTCTTCCGTTTCTATTGCTCTCGAGTCTATGGCAGCCCATAGAACCACTTGTGGAAAAGTTATGAAATTTGTCACACAGATAGAGGACAATTTGATCCGTCTCTAACTCTAAGCACCACCACCTAACCCTAAGCACCACCAACTGTCCAAAGTTGCACTCATGTTTATGCTAATAACATTTGAACCGTAAGGTCTAGAAACAAAAATTTTTTTTTCATCTGATTCCTTGGCTCAAGTCGATTCAAACGACCCTATGACTTCATTTCCCGTCATTAAATTTTTTCCGCCATTTTAAACCTACTTTCTAACTCCTCCTAGATGGTTTGTCCGATTTTCACAAAAATTGAACCAGATCATCTTCAGACCATGCCGGCAAAAAGTTATGGAATTCAAGTTGATTCATCAAACTGTTTTGGAATAACGCGCAAACTAATTTTATGTAGCATTTGCGAAAATAGATATAAGGCTGTATCTTTTTCACCAAATTTGACAAAAAAAAACAAAAAAAAAAACGGTGGGGCTGCGCCACTTGGTGGCGCTTATAATTGAACAAAACATGAAATTGGCCGTTGGTCTGATTGACTTCAAAATTGATATGCAGTGTCTTTGTCTCAGTTGCTATCATAGTCCATTATGACATTGGTGTACCTTGAAAAACATGGCTGTCATTTTAATAACAAAATGACAAAAAAGATTCAAAGCTGTAACTGCAATGGTTTTGCATATTGCTATTTTTTACGAACGCATCGGCATATCGTTACGAAACTCAGTATGTGTCTTCGGCACCATGCCCTAAAGATACTCAAAACGTTTCAGGGTAGTGCCCCCTTGTGGTTAAAAACTGTAATGAAATTATATTATAAGCAATTATATCTCATTACAACTCAATGTATTTATGAGTCTTCAACCTTTTTGCCTAAAATTGTCTCCAAATGTCTTTATTTACTCATTTTTGCAGTTGGTCTGCTGCTAGCTTCCTTGTTTGCTTCTTGTGCTTGGCCCCAATAACTGCTGCTTGCAGCTATGTTTAATAATGAAATTGTCTATGAAATGTTTTCATTTGAAATATTCACAGCTTAAATATACAACTGTGTTGAATTTCAGCCCAAAAAGTGAAAGCCTTGAAAATACAATGCATTGAAATGCAAGTACTGTTAATGCAATGCATTTTTTTCAGTTTCAGTTCAGTTTTTCAATTCAACATGCCTTTTTGGTATCAAAGACATTAGTCATTATTTTACTTCCATAGCTTGGCCGTTTTACTTGGTCCGCAGCTGCTGCAATGACAGTGGCCTGCAGTTTAATTAGTCACTTCAGCACAGATGCAGAATGAGACTCATAAAACATGAGCTCTCGGGCCCTGCAGCAGTGCACAAGTCTTCCCCCTGCCTCACCCCGCTGTAAATCAGGCAAAAGTCCTCTTTATTTCCCAATAAATCCCACTCGCATCCCACTGCCAGCTTAACATTAGCACGGTTTGTAAAGGCCGCCACGTGCCGTTTAACACAAGTACGTTTGGGCCCGTGGTTTCCCAGTCCAGAATACTCATTATAAAATGGCAGCCGATTGGTGGTCGGGGGGGTCATGAAAAGATGGAATGCTTTTGTCAACTTCTTAAACGCTAACATATATGATCTCATCCCACCACCTGCTTAACACAAGTGTGGTTTGTAAAGCCTGCCACGTGCCATTTAACTCTTTCCCCACCAGCGTTTTTTTTTTTTTTTTTTTAAGTTGTCAGCCACCACTACTGTTTTTGACTATTTTCACAAAAATGTCATGGCCCCAGAATATTTTGTTGTATAAATATCTGAACATGCAATATATCAAAAGAAAGAACAGACCCTCTGCTTTAAAACAACAAAACAACATTTTATTCTAGCTTCAGGCATTTATTTTTATTTTTATCAACACTTGAATGTGGGTAAGTTTCATAAAAAAAACAACATTTTGAGCAAAAAGCTGAGAAAATCACGTTTTTGTCGAAGACTACATGCAGATCCGACTGAAAACGATGATCAAAACATAGATGGAGTAGATCCATCAACACCCCGAAAGCTTCACAGTCCTATGGCTCATCCTGGGTCGACATTTCATTCAGTAACATTAGGCAGTTTTGATTTATATGCTGTTTAATTTTGATGATCGCGCATGTGTTTTGATCAGGAGATTCAGTACTCTTTCAGAAGATGCATAATAGCGCCCCCTATCGTATAACAGTGAAAACACGGAAAGCCGGAAAATTCTGTCAATAGCGGGGAAAGAGTTAACACAGGCACATTTGGCCCTGTGGTTCCCAAGTCCAGAATATACATTACGAAACGGCAGCTGATTGGTGGTTGGGAGGTCACGAAAGGGGGGAACACTGTTGTTGACGTCTTAAATGCTAACATATATAATCCCAATCACATCCCACCATCTTCTTAACACAAGAACGGTTTGTAAAGCCCATCGCATGCCTTTAAAGCAGACACGTTTGGCCCTGTGGTTCCCAAGTCCAGAATACACATTATGAAACGGCAGCTGATTGGTGGTTGGGAGGTCATGAAAAGTGCTGTCGTCGACATTTTAAATGCTAACATATATAATCCCAATCACATCCCACCACCTGCTTAACACAGGTGCGGTTTTTAAAGTCCGCCGCATGCCATTTAAAGCAGGCACTTTGGCCCTGTGGTTCCCAAGTCCAGAATACACATTACAAAATGGAGATTGTGAAGAGGTGGAGCGCTGCTATCGATATCTTTAATGCTAACATATGAGAGCTTTCGGTTACACGTGTGCATTATAGTCACCAAAAATTGTATTCACCCCAAAATTTCCTCTCGAAGGCTAAGATATCCGTGCCCCTGGACAGCTAATTTATCTGCTGGTGTCAAGCAGGAGGCAGGAGGGGGAGGAGGGGCGTAACCGGGCCGGTGGAGAGTGGGAGGGGGCGGCACTGCAGAGAGAATGGAATGTGACAGTGCTCCTCTCCGCTGTGTTCGTTCCTAGTCTCATGCTAATTAGCCCTGGGAACAGGCTGCCAGAGCCATGAGAGGTGCCTCTGGTGCAACATGATGCAATGCAGGGCATCCCTGTCCTATATCAATGCAGAAACCTCTGTGGCTCATATCAAAGCGGCATCTTAGTAGACTGTGTCATCCTGCTGGGCTGGATCTGTTGGTTTGCTGCGGGCAGAAACAGGTTTATCAAAAGATCTTGTCATCGGCATAGACGTTTAATGTGCTAGCCAGGCTAATTAGATATACAGCGCCATACATGTTCTTATTAAATTGAAAGAAATGCTGGTTGTAGATCAGGTGAGGCTTGATGGAAAACGGTGGGTCGGTCTGGTGTTAATTCTGAAAATGGAAAAGGGCACCCTTTATCGCTCTTATGCCTGATGAAAGGCTATTGATTACAAGACTGAATGGGTAATATTGAGGGAAATATATAGTCTGGGTTCTGTTGAGGCACTTTCAGCCCTTGCTTTCAGGTCTACATTCATTCTTGTGGTTTGGTTGCTAGGCACTTCATCAGGAAACTCAATGTGTAATTAGAACGTTTTTTTTTCTGTCTGTTCTCTTACGAAGCTCTTGTAAAAAAAAAAAAAAAATGCATGTCTTTAACCATTCAAGCCATGGTACCAAAAGCTACAATAAAGATAACTGGCTATACAAAAACAGGAATGCACCAGTATTTAAATTCTATACAATTTTTTTTTTTTTTAATAAATAAAAAAATAAAACACTAAAACCTAAAAAAAAATCAGTCACTATAAATGCCTCAAGTGAATTTGGACATCACAGCATTATCATATACAGTAAGAAAAAATTGATATTCATTTTGAGATTTTCTTAAGATTATTTAAGTGTTTTTTTTTTGTTTTTTTTAAAGATTATTCATTTAAGATTAATACATTAAGATTAGATGATGTCAAATGTAATCTGTAAAAATAGGGGAATTGAGCATGAACAATTAAATATATTAACATTATATAATAAAATTGACCAATACCATAAAATAAGGAATATATGTTGGCCAGTAACTGATATGGTATATGTATATATATTGTGTCTCTCTTTTTTGTCTTATTGTTGTTGTTTTGAAAGAAATTAATACCTTTATTCAACAAGTAGGCCCTATGCATCAAAAGCAAAGAATCCCGTTAAAAAAAAAAAAAAAAAAAAACAGGTTATAATGTTTTCCACAACGATATATTGAGCAGCATAACTGTTTTCAAAATTGATAAAAAATAAGAAATGTTTCTATTATGGTTTCTGAAGGATCATGTGACACTCAAGACTGGAGTAATGATTCTGAAAATTCAGCTTTGCCATTACAGGAACAGTTATTTTAAATTGTGTTATTTTAAAATCACAATGTTACTGTTTTTACTGTATTTTTTTAAATAAATAAATAAATGCAGACTTGGTGAGCATAAGAGACTTCTTTCAAAAACATTAAAAATCCCAAAGTTTTTAAAAGCTAGACCTGTCAATCAATTCAAGTTTTTTCATTTATATTTATTTATTGCACTTTTTTTTTTATAATTAAATCACAATTAATTAGGCAGCCTTTAAAATGCATGCTGGCTGTTTTTCCGTAGTGTTTGGCCATTATAGGAACAGTTTTTTCCACACATTTTAACGTGTATCTAGTTTATGTCATAAAAACCAGCATAGGCTGGCAACTTTATCTCCCAAGGGTCAGTGTTGATTCTGACAGCTGAGGTTTCAGGATCAAACCAAACAAACTCTGTCTGAGTATGTGTTAAGTCTGTGTTATGCTATTTACACATTTACAGGAAATGTCACAAACAAGAGTGTGTAAAAGCATCTGTCAGATGTACCGAGAGGTGTTTTAGAGTCTAAAGATCGCATTTCAGGCTTGAATTAATGAACTGTCATTAATGAATTTGTTTAAAACAGAATAACATAATTTGGCAGGCAATCCTGCACTGAATTCCCAACCGACAACAGTGCAAGGTGCCTTAATTTTTTTGTTTGTGTTTCTCTCTGACAGATTCAAGAGCAGATGGAGCGCCGCAGAAAATTGATCACGCCGTCATCGGCGGCGTTGTCGCGGTGGTTGTGTTCGCCATGCTCTGTCTTCTGATTGTTCTCGGACGATATTTTGCAAGACACAAAGGTAAATCAAAGACACGACTCTGGATTTAGCTTGATTTTGGGTTGCTTTTTATCTTTGAAAATGACAAATATTCCTTTTTTTTAAGGTACCTACTTTACCCACGAAGCCAAAGGAGCAGATGATGCCGCGGACGCCGACACTGCCATCATCAACGCAGAGGGTGGACACAACAATTCGGATGACAAGAAGGAATACTACATTTAACTCTGACTAGACCTGCTAGCTTCCTGTGCTGAACAGCAAACTGTGGACTGCTGGGTTGGGAGGTAGGGGTTGTGGGATTCAATCAGGCTGGATTCACACCTGTGCAGCTGAAGAGACGGCAAGGAGAAGGTGCTGCCATCGAGACAGACGGGGTGTGGGATGGCAGAGCACTAGGAGAGCTCAATTTTAGACCGCTTCACCATCCAACACCTCCTGCTGGGGCCGGTTTTGTTCAGTTTAAACATTTGCTAAGAATTTTGTGCCTTGTTCTGTTCTTACTGAAGTTCCCACTTTCATCAGGACACCCACAAGCTACTGTCTCTCGAACGGTCCAAACCCACGTTTTTTTGTTTGTTTGTTTTCATTACATTTTGGTTTTAATTGCCACCACATCTTAAAGCTCCCTCTCGTGCTGTTCTGTCTGCAGGTCTGAAAGAAAGCCACACACGAAGTTTCGATGTAAGATTCAGTCACAGAACGATCTCTTGGGTTGTTTTCATGGATTGATTCCAAGTAATTTATTTGGCAAATTGCCTGTTGCTCTCTTTAGTCCCTCAGAGAATAAGTTAGAGATGATACAAACCATTTTTGTTGTGACCAACAGCATTCAGCAGCACTATTGTGTTATTGCATTATTTATTAGATATACTGTATGTGATTATAATCGGCTTGTGTTGGTATTAGGGCTGTCAGTTGAACACATTACTAAAATATGTGACCCGTGCTGGCAAAATGAGTCGGCTGATTGCGAGCTACAGGCAAAACGAGTGAAAATTGTCAGTTTTGGTGGAATTTTGCACACAAATTAGGTCATTAAGCCCTCGTCTAGCAATCCCAATGTTCCAAACAGTAATGAAACATCTAAAAATCACCTTTATTTGTACGTTTTCTGAGAGGTGTACCTTTCCTGAATAATGAAAAAATGCAGTTTTTCTCTGCTATCTTCTTGACGACTGGCGCTTACCCTCAGCACAAGTTTGGTAGGCCTAACGTTGTAAAACTTTTCATCAATGGCATAAGTCTGAACCAATGAAATGTGATTTTCAAATTCATGCTGATGTAAACAAAACGACTCGTGCGATGCAGATATACACATATACACAGAATAACAGTATTTCAAAATATCTGTCTTGGCGAGTATTCACGCAAACATTATCTGTTATGTCTTAAGTGAACCTTCGGTTAACTGCTGGGGAAAAACATCTGATGTGTAACGTTATATTAGATCCGTGCATTACAGTAGGTCTTAATAGGCTGCCTGTGTTATTAAATGTTAAATCAAACTATTGTGGAAAAAAAGTTAAATATATATTTTTCCTATAGATATGGGTTTTGACTTGGTGTGTACCAAGTCAAAACCCATTTTTTGGAACCTTCAGAAAACTTGGTCCCACTTTATATTAATATTTAACTACTATGTACTAACATTTAAAATTAATAATTTGATACATTTAATTAATTTCTGTAATTACATCTATAATTACACTGTTGAGCCTTCCCTTAGACCTTAACGCAGCATTAAACCTACCCATACAACTAAAACTGTCCCTAACCTTACCCGTATCCCACCTCAATAGCAGCAAAAGTGTTTTGCAATACAATATGAACACAATAAGTACAATGTACTTATTTTTTTATGTAAGTACATAGTAGTTAAAGACACTTAATATAAAGTGGGACCGAAAACGGTAACTCGATTTTTCTCAAAATTGACTTTGCTTACTCTATCGACTTCAAATAGGTGTAGCTCAGTAATTTTTTGTCTGATTCTAAGAAATCATACATCATTGTGAAGGTTTTTTAATAGAGAATGTGAAAATAACAATAACTAATTTTTAAAAATTTGCTCATTGTAGCTCATTTTGCCAGCATGGGTCACATATGATTAAATATTTAAAAAATTTAAAAAATGCAATCAAAGCTATTAATGCTCCCTGACCAATATTTACATTATGTCAATGACATCACACTGTTTTATCTATTAATTTATTATTATTATTATTATTATTAAACTCTTTCCCCGCCAGCATTTTTTTTAAAAGTTGCCAGCCACCGCCAGCGTTTTTGATCATTTTCACAAAATATTCATGGCCCCCAGAATATTTTGTTGTATGAATATCTGAACATGCAAAATATCAAAAGAAAGAACAGACCCTCTGCTTTTAAACACAGATGGAGTAGATTGAGTCCATCAACACCTCTAATGCTTGCACAGTCCTATAGCTCATCCTGGGTCGACATTTCATTTAGTAACATTAGGCAGTTTTGATTTATATGCTGTTTAGGGTCCTATTTTAACAATCTGAGTGCATGGTCTGAAGTGCATGGCGCAGGTGCACTTAGGGCGTGTCCGAATCCACTTTTGCTAGTTTAACAACGGAAAAAACGGTCGGCGCACTAGGCGCATGGTCCAAAAGGGTTGTACCTAGTCTCTTAATGAGTCATGGCTGTGTTTTGGGCGTAACGTGCAATAAACCAATCAGAGTCTCATCTCCCATTCCCTTTAAAAGTCCTTGCACCATGGCGGATTCGCTATTTCCATGGCGGAATTTGAAAATGTTTGTGTGCTGCTGCGCGTCCCTGTGTGTGTAATAAGCAAAGTGTAAGCGTGTTGTGCACCCGCCTATAGGTGCATATTACTAATGCGCCCTTTAAATAACACAAATAATACTGCGTTTACAGTACTTTAATAATTTAATAATAATACTCGTTTTCAGTTGCCTCAAAATAGCAACGCGCCAACAATGCGCCTGAACACACCTCGTTTTCAGGCCAGCACACCCATGGGCGAACAGATGGGCGCGAGTGCATTTCCTATTTAAACAACATGAAATAGCACTGGACGTGAAAATGATAACTGCGTTGGGCTGAAACTACCAAAAAACACTTGCGTCGCATTGCGCCAGGTGTATGGTAGGGCCCTTAATGTTTATGATCACGTTATTTTACATATGATATCGCTTGTTTCTGCATCTTCTTCGCCTGTGTTTTAATAAGGAGATTCAGTAACTCTTTCAGAAGATGTGTAATAGCGCCCCCTACCGTATAACAGTGAAAACACGGAAAGCCGGAAAATTTGGCGGGGAAAGAGTTAAGCATAATCTTTTTTGTTT
Source organism: Coreius guichenoti (assembly GCA_039654105.1). NCBI lineage: Eukaryota > Metazoa > Chordata > Actinopteri > Cypriniformes > Gobionidae > Coreius > Coreius guichenoti. The sequence continues at coordinate 34,391,351 of CM077174.1, forward strand.
TGTTTTTTTGATGAAAAAAAATCAGCTCTACTAGTCATATGATGCAATCAACATGCAAAAACATGGTATTTATCAATTAATAATTTGTGATTTGTTTTACTTTTGTTGAGATTTGATTTTCAAAGTTACAGGACATGGCACATTAAAATGTGGTACTCATGGCGTAACGTGCCAAAGATATTTTGTATTTCAACAAAATATCACAGACGGAATATCAGAAGTCCTGTGTTAACGGACAGATTGACAACCTCAATTACACAATGATTTACTGTGGACTGTAGGGTGATAAGACTTATATTTAGAGATATGAAAATAATACTAACAGTATATTGTCTTCTAAAGCCTAGTTTGAATTAATTCGTCAGCATATGTTGTAGTTGGTTTAATTTTTAAACGATTGACAGCCCTAATCGTTTCAGAGATATACTGTATGTGATTATAATCGGCTTGTGTTGATATTCATTCCGGCTTGTATCGCATTATCCATATACCAGCTCCACTCACAGACTAATTTATTGTAATTATGCCCAAGCATTAAAAATGAATGCCAAAGCAAAGAAGAGCAGAACGGCTCCTGGCTCAGCTGTACAGGAAGGCCGTCACAAAGATGTCCCCTTCTACGAAACAAAACATATCTATCAGAGTGTAAAATAGCTTTCATTTTTAGCCTGTTCTCATTCAGTAGGCTCAGTATGAGGTTGAGGTCAGTGAGTTTCTCCAACTATTGTTAGTGCTTCTGTGCGCTTCTTATAGTGACATAAAATAAAAAAAAAAAATGTAATAATGAAATAGATGGAGGCTGTATGTTGTAAGCCATACTCACAGTTGTGCCCTCTTACATGTTTTGGTTAGCAGTTCTTATTCTCGGTTCCTTGTGTAGATGCCAGACTGAATGTAATAACTCTACAATCATGCAATAGTTTCTAAAAGCGAGTTCTGAATGTTCTGGTTATCTCATCAAACATGCTTTATTTTCACGTGATGTATGCGTTGGAGAATTTTCACAGAGACACTTATGTTTCTTCACTCTTACTATAAATGTATAGTGCGTGGAATTATTACATTATTGTAGAGTTAGTATATAGTTGGTGATTTATCACAGTCATATCAGGCATTGTTCATATCTTTGGCCTTCGTTCAGTGTTATAGACAATGGGACAGATACGTATTGTTTGTGATTGACTACATGGGGGCATTTTGGAGTTATGGTGAGAGTACGGTAAACATTGTAAAATCCTTGTGACAAAATTGTTTGGTCATAGCGTTTACATGAATTTGTGTATTATCAAGTGCTGTTTTTTTTTTGTTCGTTATCTTTTTTCTTAGTGTTATTCCTGAGATTATCTGGCAGGTGAGCATTATTTAGATTTGAAAACGCTAATAAATTATGGTATATTTGTGCGAGGCTCTTGTAGCTAATGCCACTCTTTATACTTGGTTATACGGAAAGAAACTTTTGTTTTGATTGTCATAGTATGTTGTACAGAATTTTGTGGTTTTATACAGCAACAGTAGATTTATTTAAACATATCATGTTTTGAATGCCTACAACACTAAACTGATTGAGAATCAAGTAAAGGAAAGTTAAAATATGGCCCCTAAAAAATAAAAAGTAAAAAATGTTGGACCCAGTTACATGCACTACCATTAAAAATTTGGAGTCAATAAGATTTTTTTAAAGAAATTAATACTTTAATTCAGCAAGGATTCATTAAAGGTGCAGTGTGTAATATTTATGAGGATCTATTGACAGAAATGCAATATAATATACATAACTATGTTTTCCGTGGTGTATAAAGACCTTACATAATGAGCCGTTATGTTTTTATTACCTTAGAATGAGCCATTTCAATCTTCATACACCGCGGGTCCCCTTACAGTGAAGTCGCCATTTTGCGCCGCCATGTTTCTACAGTGGCCCTAAACGGACAAACTGCTCTAAAGAGCGCTAGTCACTCTCTGCTCTCTCAGAAGACGACATCTTTGCCTTGTGTCGGACACCGTAGCTTCTCTATGTGCTTAGAAAGGTAGGGGTGAGCGGTGGACGGTTGCAATTCACAACATCACCACTAGATTTTACTAAAATTCAAAAAAAAAAAAAAAAAAAACACTAAAATTTACACAGTGCACCTTTAAAATTAAATTGATCAAAAGTGACAGTAAAGACATTTATAACATTACAAATCAATTCTATTTCAAATAAATGCTGTTCTTTTGAACAATCTATTCAAATATGAAAAGTATGTATCATGGTTTCCACAAAAAAAATTAAGCAGCACAACTGTTTACAATATTGATAATAATAAGAAATAGTTCTTAAGCCCCAAATCAGCAAATCCAGCTTCGCCATCACAGGAATAGATTACATTGTTAAAATATGTAAGGGATAATCCACGGCTAGCTGTGTGGAGGCAAAGAACCGCCCGACGCAAAGTGCATTAAAATCATTTAATGCACAGCTAGCCGTGGATTATCCCCCTTATACCATGGTCATTTGCCAGCATTGACAACTTAAAGTTGTACTGATGTTTGGAGCGCAATATTTGACCAGAAGGGTAAAATTAACGGTTATTTTTGTCAGTTACGGCTCAAGCCCAAAGTATACTTCGGCCGCCCGCGTCTGCGCACCATCCGCATGCGCGTACAATAGCACACAACAGCGCATGCGCAAGAAAGACAGAAGAGTCCACTAGGTGGCAAAACTCACAGTACTGTGCACAGTGTGCAGTCGTCGAAAAAGAGTGCGGAAAGAACGATTCAAAAACAACACGCTTGAAACAGAAAGAGGTAAACACTTACAATGGACGGCGAAGTTGACGAGCGTTTGTGCGAAGTCTGTGCATTGTTGTTTCTTCTGAACTATGTTGCAATGGTTGAGCCACTACTTTTCTTCTTCGATCCTGCCAAGCGAATGTCCTGTGTTTGTGCACTTCAGTGAAAACAGCGCATTAATACAAAACAAAAATCTTATTGACTCCATACTTTTGAAGTGTAGCTACATTCAATGACAAAATGATATCTTTGTGCAGCGCCATGCATGTGAAAAAAACGTAATTCATAAATGTATACTATATCATTTTGCTCAATTATGATACTGTAATTGTAATGGCATGAAGCTATTTTACATGTCAAATAAGGAGTGAAGGCTACAAACAGTCATAACATGGTGAGGGTTTCCACAGCGGACCCACCAACCCATACCTCCAAACCAAATCTTTTTGCTGTTTATTTTAACTTTATTATTCACAAGTTAAATGGTAAATGATCTAAAACTGCCCAAACCTGAAGAAGAAGAGAAAAAAAACAACAACACATGCACACACAAACATACCTTCAGTGTAGGTTTGATTCTGCCCTGTCTCAGGTCTGTCTATGAATTCATTTTTTGCATCTCAGGTAGAATGCAAAAGTGATGCCCCTTATCTGAAAGAAAAGACTTAAGTTATTTTAAAAAAATCACGCAGAATAGAGCATGTTCGACATGTTTTATCTGCTCTTCAGATGCTGTGCACTGTGTAAATGTTCATATTACTTTGTATAGTTGAGTCACAGCAGATGATAGGTTTATTTAAAGAAAATAAATCTAAGAAATGAATCTACAATGCATTTTCCATTTTTAGACAACCTGTACTATCCAGAGCTGTCTTTCATTGTTTCCACAGGTTTTATGTCAGATATTTTGTCTCATCTCTGTAGTTTGTATTCCTGTGTAATTAAAGTTATTTACATGTTCGCGATTACACTTTGTATTTGATCATGAAAATACATTTTTACAGAAATGGAGCAGTACTGTCTTAATAAAAAAGAGGTATTAATGTTCAAACAGCAGTTGAATTGTGTTTTATATGTTCACTGAAACTGATTTCCTTTATGAAGTGTCCAATTAGCACTGTTCATGAACAGATACGTGTGCTATATACACCACTTTATATAGAAACATTAGATTTCTGCTTTGCATGATCACTAAAATAGTCTCATTTTTCATACTGAGGATGAATTACCTGATAGCACGTTTCAACGTGATTCGTGCTTTGGCGATGCTGAAACATATGTTGTGAAATTCTGTGCCAAACCTAATTACAATAAGTGAAACATGAGAAAAAGACTGAGCAGAAAAAGCAGTGTGTTAGTGTATAATTGAGCTCATGTTGCATTGGAATGAGGAGAAGTGCAAGATGACTTTCACTTTTGTTCCATTTTTGGACCCTAAGAAACTTTATGACTAATAAGAAACTATTTATCCGCCTAATCCAATTATACTTGGTAGTGCTTGCTAAGGGAAGCAGAACTATTAACATTGCTTGTTCTTAGCATTAAAGGGATAATTCACCCAAAAATTAAAATTGCGTTTGTGTAAGAAAAATATCCATATTTAAAACTTTATAAACTAAAATAACTAGCTTCTGAAAGACATATGCATCGTTTTACACCGAAAGAGTAACCCCTGACCTGACGCATGACGTATTGACGAACACGGAAGCGCAGAGGATAGAGAAAAACAAAACATCAGTCACGAATTAGAAGTCTAAAACGAGAATTTTTAAAGAGAAATGTCGGAGGATTCTGATATAAGAGAAGAGGAGCTTGAGTTTGTTGTCCAGCTCTGTTTGTTTGAACCGTGAGAGGCATCAAAGCTTACACTACTCCTACATCCTACGTCATACATCGCGTCAGGGGTTAAGTCGACTTGCATAGGTCGTCTGCCGGGAGCTAGTTATTTTAGTTTTTAAAGTTTTAAATATACACTCACCTAAAGGATTATTAGGAACACCATACTAATACTGTGTTTGACCCCCTTTCGCCTTCAGAACTGCCTTAATTCTACGTGGCATTGATTCAACAAGGTGCTGAAAGCATTCTTTAGAAATGTTGGCCCATATTGATAGGATAGCATCTTGCAGTTGATGGAGATTTGTGGGATGCACATCCAGGGCACGAAGCTCCCGTTCCACCACATCCCAAAGATGCTCTATTGGGTTGAGATCTGGTGACTGTGGGGGCCATTTTAGTACAGTGAACTCATTGTCATGTTCAAGAAACCAATTTGAAATGATTCGAGCTTTGTGACATGGTGCATTATCCTGCTGGAAGTAGCCATCAGAGGATGGGTACATGGTGGTCATAAAGGGATGGACATGGTCAGAAACAATGCTCAGGTAGGCCGTGGCATTTAAACGATGCCCAATTGGCACTAAGGGGCCTAAAGTGTGCCAAGAAAACATCCCCCACACCATTACACCACCACCACCAGCCTGCACAGTGGTAACAAGGCATGATGGATCCATGTTCTCATTCTGTTTACGCCAAATTCTGACTCTACCATCTGAATGTCTCAACAGAAATCGAGACTCATCAGACCAGGCAACATTTTTCCAGTCTTCAACTGTCCAATTTTGGTGAGCTCGTGCAAATTGTAGCCTCTTTTTCCTATTTGTAGTGGAGATGAGTGGTACCCGGTGGGGTCTTCTGCTGTTGTAGCCCATCCGCCTCAAGGTTGTGCGTGTTGTGGCTTCACAAATGCTTTGCTGCATGCCTCGGTTGTAACGAGTGGTTATTTCAGTCAAAGTTGCCCTTCTATCAGCTTGAATCAGTCGGCCCATTCTCCTCTGACCTCTAGCATCAACAAGGCATTTTCGCCCACAGGACTGCCGCATACTGGATGTTTTTCCCTTTTCACACCATTCTTTGTAAACTCTAGAAATGGTTGTGCGTGAAAATCCCAGTAACTGAGCAGATTGTGAAATACTCAGACCGGCCCGTCTGGCACCAACAACCATGCCACGCTCAAAATTGCTTAAATCACCTTTCTTTCCCATTCTGACATTCAGTTTGGAGTTCAGGAGATTGTCTTGACCAGGACCACACCCCTAAATGCATTGAAGCAACTGCCATGTGATTGGTTGATTAGATAATTGCATTAATGAGAAATTGAACAGGTGTTCCTAATAATCCTTTAGGTGAGTGTAGATATTGTTCTTACACAAACTCATCGTTCCACTTCAGAAGGCCTTTGTTAACCACCCGGAGTCTTATGGATTACTTTTATGATGGATGGATGCACTTTTATAATGGATAGATGCACTTTTATGATGGATGGATGCACTTTTATGGACTTCAAAACAGAAACAGCCATTCACTGCCATTATAAAGCTTGGAAGAGCGAGGACATTTTTTTAACTCCGATTGTGTTCATTTGAAAGAAGAATGTCATATACACCTAGGATGGCTTAAGGGGGAGTAAATCATGGGCTAATTTTCATTTTTGGGTGAACTATCCCCTTTAAGGATTTTGAAAAAAACGCTAACCCTAAATATTATACTATCCAATCAGCACCCTAGCAACTTCCTAGCGTTCACACTACTTTAATTTCTTCCGAATATGTAAAAATTTAGTTCAAAAATGTAATGTGTAATTATATTAATTACTGTAACGAGTAACAACTGATCTGTTTCAATGCCTTTAACTCTTTCCCCACCAGCATTTTTTTAAAAAGTTGCCAGCCACCGCCAGCATTTCACAAAATTTTCATGGCCCCCAGAATATTTTGTTGTATGAATATCTGAACATGCAGTAGGCCTATGTCAAAAGAAAGAACAGACCCTCTGCTTTAAAAAAAAAAAAACACCTGTTTTATTCTAGCTGGATGGTACGTATGTAGGTACGTTTCATAAAAAATATTTTCAACATTTTCAACATTTTGAGCAAAAAGCTGAGTAAAACGTATTTTTGTAAAAGACTACATTCAGATGGGATTCACGGTGATCAAAACACAGATGGAGTAGATCGAGTCCATTAACACCCCTAATGCATGCAGTCCTATAGCTCGTCCTGGGTCGACATTTCAGTAACATTAGGCAGTTTTGATTTATATGCTGTTTAATGTTGACGATTGCGTTATTTTACATATGCATATGATATCGCTTGTTTCTGCTGCTGCTTCCCACGTGTTTTGATCAGGAGATTCAGTAACTCTTTCAGAAGATGTGTAATAGCACCCCCTAGCGTATAACAGTGAAAAACACGAAAAGCACAAAATTTCCGTCAATGGCGAGGAAAGAGTTAAAGAGATGACTGAACCTGACATATTCTGTGCACAATAACAACTGTGCATCAACAACTGCATACATTTGTTTTGATGCCATTATTTTCACATACAACTCTTTATTAATTACCATTGCATTTCATTAGCATAACTGTGAACATCTCTGCCTAATGAAAAGGCAAAAACACCCATGAAAAAAAAGCACTGGAGTTATTTATATACGTTTTCTCAGTTGCTGTTCGTAAGTTCACGCATGAAGTTCCTCTCGAGAGGCTCATTGATTGGTCATAAATTCTTAGAAAGGGTAGGTCAGCGCAAAATACACGTGTTATAACTTTAATGCTTTCAGTGCTGTGGTAAATATCCTCCTGGGTGAAATAAATGTGGTCTTAACAGAAGAACCACACAGTTGAGCTACTAGCACTACTAGACCCACAGAGGTGATTTCTAGATTCATCTCATTGATTCACCTTTCTGTTAATTTAAGTCCCAGCATCTGTCAATTACATGTATCCATTTGGTTGATGCTTTAATCCAAATTGCTTTATATTTTATCGGTTTATTCATTCCCTAGGAATCAAATTCATGACCTTGGCAATGCTACCATGTGCTACTGTTTGAACAACAGGAATTATCAATAACTGCAGACAATACTTTCAATGTTGTCAAAGAAGGTTACATTGGAAATGTAATAGGTTACAGATTACAAGTTACCCAATTTAAAATGTAATAAGTAGTGTAACTATTTTAATTACTTTATTAAAGTAATGTAACTGATTACTTTTCTAAATTTCTAATGAATGTTTTCAACTGTTAATCATTTTCAAACATTTAACCTCTAAAAAACACTTATATTTAGTTATATTTAAGAGAATGATCTATTCTAGATCATTATACTGTAGTAAAAAATCAAAATCTGCATACTATTCTTTTTACCACTATGTGTTTGTGAAGGGAAAACATTATACCATATAAGGCCTAATATTGATTTCTCACTAACAGAAGCAAGAATAGATTCTAGTTTCTCACTCACTGGCAGCCAGTGTAGCTGTCATAACATGCATGCTCTTGTTTTTTTTAATAAAGCTATATTCCACCTAAAATATTGTCTAGACTGAATGACCAGTCATTGTGTAGTTAAATGTCTCTATTTTGCAAGTGAAAACTAGACAAACTAATAGGGAGATTTGTCCACTAGGTGCCGTTTCAGGTTAACATTCATTATAGGAGATGCTTCCTCAGGTTTGACATTGAAACCTTCGATGTCGATAGCATTTTAATAGTTGGCAAACATATTTTGCACTGAACTGTTATATTTGTGCCCTTTTCTAATTCCTGGATAAAATTAATTTAAATATCCAGCACTAGAACGCATTTTTATCACTCACCATGGTGGAAACTCTCAGACAGGTTGTAGCTAAAGCTTTTGGCGCCAATGTGGATTGATGTAATTGGCAGACGTGGTGTGGTGCGCTGCAAATTCAAAAAAGAGAGCCAACTAAAAGCACCAGAATAGCATTGCTTTACTAAATGGCCTTTAAATGACAGGAGACATCGTGCACATTAAAAAAACAGGCAAAGCAACAAATAATATTATTATTCAACATATTCTAGCTTTTTACAGAAAATATTCAGATGTAACTCCCTTTGTAATCGTTAACATTTTCACAAGTAACTGTAATTTAATTTCACATTTTTTCCTCAGTAACTGTAACGGATTACAGTTACATTTATTTTGTAATTAAATTATGTAACTCTGTTACATGTAACTAGTTACTCCCTGTCCTGTAGCTCGTCCTGGGTCGACATTTCATTTAGTAACATTAGGCAGTTTTGATTTATATGCTGTTTATTGTTGATGATCGCGTTATTTTACATATGCATATGATTACATATGAAATCTTGTTTCTGCATCTTCTTCGCATGTGTTTTGATCAGGAGATTCAGTACTCTTTCAGAAGATGTGTCATAGTGCCCCCTAGCGTATAACAGTGAAAACACGGAAAGACGGAAAATTTCGTCAATGGCGGGGAAGAGTTAAAGGTGCAGTTACATTGGCGAAATTTTGGCTAATTTTCACAGACAAAAAAAATGTGTATTGTCTAATAGTATACCGATATATGAAGACTTTCAAACCGTGGGGAAATCTTTTGCCCTCGTGCAAAATTCCAGAACAAGTGATTTCCTATTGACCGCAAAAACAACGGTAAATGTGACCACACCTTAAGACAGATTCATCAGCCGAGAACGTGATCCATCTCAGATTGTGTTGAGATCTAGAACAAAAGTCTCACCAGAGGAGCACAGCATCTTGCCCTGTTTGGCAACAGAGGGTTAACGTTACTTTAACGTTAGGTGCGTGAGGAGCGCAGCAGGCAGCTTAGCTGGGGTTGTGCTACTGCCTTGCCCCTGACCCACATTCTCAGACGGAGCAGGCAGCAAATAAATATCTTCATCGCTGTCACTGGCTGTGTGTCTGAGAGCTTGATCTTTCCCATGGCTGCTGTCAGTGGGAGAGGCAGCCTGCCTCGGCTCAGTGGGAATACGAGGTTTGCCGGTGAGTCATCTCAGTATGTGGTGAGCCACAAAATATCTGGGGAAGAAGAAAGTAAACTTCTCAAAAAACTGTATGGCAATAATAGACGCTTGGGGTTATGGTCTGTAGGCTGCATGGGGTGATATCACATCGGCCTTTAGATTAACCACAGGAAACACATTTAGGGTGCAACAGCAGGAAACTTCTCCGCACCGGCTACATGTCAAATGGCACGTCAAAAGATTGCGGCGGTTCCAAAAATAATCCTTGATAAATGGCCAACATGACATTAACCAATGCAAGCATTAGTCTCATACATCACTCTCGGACAATGTCCCCCCAGGCATGTTTTATGTTTCAGATACAAGGCAATATTTCTCAGCCGTAAATGTCATGTTTGACTGTGCAGTTTATCAGCGATCTGTTCCCTTCAGAGAGCGCTAGTTTCGATAGGATGTGGAATTGATTTTATTGAAAAGCTCGTAACTGATCTCTACCTACAGCTTTCCCTGCATGCGACTTGGTCTAGCGGAAAGCGGCACTACAATGTCTCGCTCGCTACACACAAACAGCTCCGACTAAAAGAGCTGAGTCACTGGCACTGTTATCTGAGATTGACACATCCACTATTCCTGAGAGCGCCATGTTCTCTGAAAGTTTAACTGGCAGAATCAAATCTCACAGCACTTGTATTAACCTCCTATCTTTTAGCCATCTTATTTGGTATTGTTAAAGTCTAATTGGTTTTCAAATTAATTAAGGTTTTAAAGGAAGTATACTTGTCTACATAGGCAAAGACGGGGTTTACCACCTATAAAGACAGCATTGTTGGAGTCTGTAGTCAAGCATTTTCATTGTGCAGTCGATGCAGTTTCCTCTCTTGTTTTTCACCTAATGGGTTTTCCTTGATAACAGTGTTGTGGAAGCTATTTTGAAAAAGCTTGTCAAGCTACAAGCTACTCTTGAATTAAAGTAGTCAAGCAACTTCTCTCAAACTGCAGTTAGATGCACTTGCTCATAATAAAAGTAGCAAACTGCTTTGAAGCTATAAGAAAGCAATGTCTCAATTAGGGTGACAGTCAACTTGATACATTTTGGTACATTTACAAAAGATTCCAAAACATATTAACAACCAGCAACATTTAAATGAATCCCTTGTGAAAAAAAAGTATACTTTCTTTTTTTTAATTACAAAAATATATACTTTAAAAACAATATACTGTACGTAAGTGTAAACTGAATGTAATGATTTTGGCCACTTAAATGCATGGTAATTGCAACTAAATGAAAATCTATTCTAGTTTTAATTTATATTAAATGCATCTAGCTGAACTTTAGAGTGCTTATACTCAAGTAAGACTTAAGTACATCTTCATATGTAATTTCATAATTCTATTATCTTATTATATATGGTCTATATATTTAAATGCCATTTCTATTAAAACTTGTGTCATCATGCATTTAAATATGTTTGCAATTACACATTTGCAAGTTGTAAATTAGTACATTTCAAATATATTAACATCAAATGTAATATTAAAGCTGCAATCCGCACTGGAATTACAGATTCTACATCTTGGAAGTACGACCAAAATAAAAATTTTCCCTGCAAAATGACATCTGAACAAGTGAGTAACATGTCTGCCACTTTTGTTCTGACCAACTGAGAAAAAAAAAGCATTACAATAAATTGCGCTACCAATGGAGATTAAATCTAACGACTGCTTAGCTCATATCATATAAAACCGTGCAAATTATTATTATTGTTATACTTTGTTCTCAAATTGTTAATGTTAACATCGGCATTGCATGACTATGTGTATTTAGTGTGTATTATCGTTACCTGTAGATTTAAATTTCTGTACAGTCTAATCTCTAATTGTCATACCATTCGAATTTCATACAGTGGTGGCCAAAATTATTGGAACACTTGGCATCTGGGAGTCGTCTTACTGGGCCTGGATTTATTTTCCAAGAGGACAATGACTCGAAACATTCTTCTAACTATTGCCGTATCTACTTGCGACGGAAGGAATCTGCTGGAACATTGAAAAAGATGGACTGGCCCCCTCAAAGTCTGGACCTCAACCCCATCGAACACATTTGGGGTGAGTTGGAAAATAAACTGGACAGATCTATTGTACATTCAAAGGAAAGCCTTTGGCTTCAGTTGCAGAAGGCATGGGATAACATTAGTGTTGAAGTTCTCAGAGGAAATATATATAAATATATAAACACCAAGCCAGAGAGATGTGCTGCTGTAATTGCTGCAAAAGGTGTACATACCAAATATTAAAGTTAAAAGTGGATAAAAACAGTACGACTCACTTCATCTGATATTTGATGGTCAGAGCAAGCATGTTTCATGAACATTATGAAATGAAATCATGTTTTGGAAGAAAAAAGGTCAATATTTTCAGATCTGTCAGGTGTTCTAATAATTTTGGCCGCCACAAATTGATCTTTTAACCCCAAAAAGCAAATTAATGTTCCCTAGAACTGGTTCTCTTTGAAATACCAATATTTTGTTCTGTAGCCACTACGCAGTCCGAAGTCTTTTGCTTTTTACCACGAGTGAATCTCCAGTTGTCACTGATGATTGTCGTTTGGGCCTTTCTGGATTACAATCCGCCATCAAAATGATACGTTTAATTATTCCAGCTGCTGTGAGAAAAGGCTATAAATGATCCGCCACCTGCAGCATCCACACATGCGATATAGCCTACTAGCCGGGACTCTTTCTTTATGTATACAGACGTGACATAATGACGCAATTTATGTCGAATTTCCCATGGAAACCTACCAGTACCACTCAAATTATAACATTATTACAAGTTTACCGTTGAGAATCGAGCTAATGTAAGGATATAGTTTTGAATACTGGCTGGTTATGTACTTGCTCAATAATTGATTTTGGATCATTTTTAACCCAAAAAAAGTTACGGACTGCAGCTTTAAATAACACTACAGTTAAAATTCTAATCAAGTACTTTGCATATTGGCTTTAGTATGTTAGTCAACACATCAAAATACTTCTTTAAACCATGACAAAATATTATTAAAAGATAATGATTTAAAATGTACATTAAGGTAAAACTTTTAATTTGACATTATAACAAAGAGCACTTTTTAAATGTGTTAAGAAACAGCCATGAACGTGTACTCTCTTTAAGTACACTTAAGTGGCCTTTTATTTAATTGATATTATATTATCTGCCAGTACAGTTTTTTTAAATATACTTTTAAGATTTAAAGAACGCTACAAGTGCATATTCAGTACAATTAGCACACTTCATTTTTGGCAAGGAATAGTTCACCCAAAAATTACAATTCTGTCATCTTCTACTCGTTTAATTTTACCCTCATGTCATGTTGTTCCAGACCATTGCTCACACTCAATGCGTTCCATACAGGTTTGGAACGACATGAAGGTTAGTAAATGATGACAGAATTTTCATTTTTAGGTATTACACCATATAAAAGAAGACCTAAACTGCTGCAGGGATTCAAATCGGCTAATTTGTTCATGTTTTGAATCTGTCTGATAGAGCTATTTCAGTCCAGTGAAGGGCATTTGTCTGATCTCGTCTCATTAGCAACTAAGAAGAAACATAACAAAGAAATCATGTACTCTTCAGCGACAACAGCGATGTGAAAATCCGCTACCAGTCAAACAATGATTTAAAAATACTTAAAGCAATTGACATTTAATAGACGGGTCTGACATTCTGCCAATTAACAATAAGTGCTTTAGGATATTCAATGATCCCGAGGGAATCAGGATTTGGGTCTTGTACATTGTAACCCATTTGCAAGTGCACTGGTGTCTTACCCCCAAGAGCTTTTGGTTTGTCTCAACCCATCTTGACAGAGCAGCTCTCTGTGAAGATCGTGACTGTCCTTGATGTGACACCAAAGACTGAGCTCCACGCAGTGAACACTTCTTCCAGCAGATGTTAGTGCAACATCTATTGCTTCTCTATAGCTGAGTGCACAGTGATTACTGCTTTGGCCATCTTATTTCTCTCTATTTCTCACTGCACATCACCTCTTCCAGCGGACAATCACAAGCCAGGAATATAGAACGCTTTATCCCCAAGAGGTCTGCTTAGATAGATGTCAGCCGAGTTGTGCAAGTCATCTTTTTTGATCTGTTAGCCACGGTGAGTCTGGACAAACAGTTATTTTTATATCTCATTGGGGAATCATAAATTGAGTGTCCACTTCAGTATGGTGATTGTTTTTTGAAACGTCTACCACATGAGGTTTATAGTGTTCACAGAATATCATTAGACTCACTGCAGTGTGACCTCTGAGAGTCATTTATAACAGCAACAATGGACATCATTTAATATCACATTTTTGTTTAAAGGGATAGTTCACCCAAAAATGAAAATTACCCCATGATTTACTCACCCGAAAGCCATCCTAGGTGTATATGACTTTCTTCTTTAGACGAATACAATCAGAGTTATATTAAAAAATGTCCTGGCTCTTCTAAGCTTTATAATGGCAGTGAATGGAGGATGAGGTTTTGAAGCCCAAAAAAGCGCATCCATCATATAAGTAGTCCACGCGGATCCGGGGGGTTAATAAAGGCCTTCTGAAGCGAAACGATGCGTTTGTGTAAGAAAAATTAAATATTTAAAATGTTATAAATTAAAATAACGAGCTTCCGACAGACGGCCGTACACATCAATCTATGGTGAAAGAGTGACCCCTGACCCCTGAATAGCAACCTATTCAAGCTTTTTAACTCTTTCCCCGTCATTGATGGAAATTACCGGCTTTCCGTGTTTTCACTGTTATACAGTAGGGGCCGCTATGACACATCTTCTGAAAGAGTTACTGAATCTGGTCAAAACACATGCGAAGAAGACGCAGAAAGACGAGATCATCAACATTAAACAGTAATATTATTTAATAGTTTATCATTTTCAACCAATAGGTGACGCTGTGACCAAACTGATGTGGTGTGGTCAGAGTAAGAAGTCAATGAAATATGCCAAGTTTGGGTTCAATGCTGTTACGACCTAGCAGTTGGATCAGTTCTGTGTTTGTACTCGTGCTTGTTTGTCCGTGTGTTTGTTGCATACTTGAGGTGCGACAGTAACTGTTTTGTGACCGCTGTTTTTCCTGACACTTCATCTCATTCATCATCTAACGCTGTGTAAACGTGTAGGAGAGGTTGTGAGTCAGGTAAGCAGGTCGCGACCTACATTCGCAACATGTAGATTCACCTCATGTATTAGACACACTAGGATCAGCAGTGGTGCTAAATATGTATGTTTTTGTTTGGTTAGTTAGGATAGTTTAGTTATGCCGTTTTGTACGCTGAAGATGTTTCTTTCTGCATCTTTTGTTGTTAGTTTATTTTCTTAACTTTAGTTAAAAGAGTTTTGTTTTATTCTGTTTTTGATTTAAGCACCACTCTCTTGCTCCTTCCTCTCTCCCAGATTGTTTGTTGATTTTTGCTCGATCCTGTTTAGTTGTACATGTTGTAAATATTCATTATTTCATTACTTTATTACTTTATCACTCTACTGCTTCACTTTATTTCATTTTCAAGAATTAAATCTTTTTCAATTGAAGTTGTTGGTTTGTGGTCATCCTTTTGCAGCTCCCCAACTGTCTGAACGCACACATACTCAAAATACTTGATAAAATACAAAATAATGATAATATTTCTAGACAAATTAACATCTAATTAACGAGGGACGTAACAGACATGAACGGGCGAGACAAGGGTTAGACAAAAACATGTTTTGGAAGAAGAAAATTTAATTAGCTTTAAATTTTAATTTTGAACAAAAAAAGTTATATGTAAAGAATTACTGTATCTAACATTTATTATTAAAAAACAATAATGGAACACCAAAGTGCACCATATGCATGGAAAGTGCTGGCTAAATGTTAGCCATCGATTAAACTTCTGGTAGAAACAGCCATAATTTATCCATTATCTCCCAACCTTTTGGCAGGCAGTGCTCAACCCTGGCATACAGAGATATCAGTGGACATCTGGCTAAATGGCCGAAATGGACAGCAGCACAGAGTTATAAATATTCAGGTCTACTCTTTCCTACCCTATTGTATTATCACAAACTACATAAACAAAGCAGATGGATGGTTTCAGTGGTTTGTCAACTTAAATCCATTTTGATAGATCTTGATAGATTTTCACTCCTGTGTCAAGGCAAATCAGAGCCCTGCATTTGCAGCTGAGTTATTCCAGCAAGGGTAAAAATGCGAATCATAGCTCAGCTCGTCATAGATAATCAAGCCATCAGCATGCAGATGCCAAAGCCAGAGGTACAATCTCAAATGTATAATCAAGATGAAACGTGTGTGTGTGTGTGTTCAAGCAGCAACCGATCAGTGCAGACTGCGATACAGCACACCTGAACTTCCCTGCTAGAACTTGGTTTTTTCATGCTGTTTTAGTCCATTGAGCATCAGTGATGTTGGTCAAATAGCCCTGCTCGCTTCAGACGGACTCTATTCTTCTCTATTCTAATAGCAGCGTTTAACACTAATGACAGAACACAGCAGCAAAGGGCAACGGTGGGACTCTGTCTCTCTAACTGTCTGTCCGCATTGGCTTGGTCGCTTGAGGGCACATTAATAAAAGGACTACTTGAACTTTGAGGCCATTGGTGCTAGTTTTTTTGATAACTGTGTTAT
Source organism: Coreius guichenoti (assembly GCA_039654105.1). Classification (NCBI taxonomy): domain Eukaryota; kingdom Metazoa; phylum Chordata; class Actinopteri; order Cypriniformes; family Gobionidae; genus Coreius; species Coreius guichenoti. Next base: position 34,407,614 of record CM077174.1, read on the forward strand.
TTCAGGTAAATGGATAATCATTCTGAGTGCTCTTTTATCAGTGAGGAACATTTTTTTTTTTTTTTTTAAAGATTTCTTCTAAAAGTTCAAAACACATAACGGTCCTAACTTGACCTACATTTACAAGGTGATGGAGTCAAATGCTTCTGGGTGAATCTCACAAAACAAGAACTGTTCAAGTCACAGTTCAGCCCAAAAGTCATAAGAAAAAAATAAAGTGAATAAATTAAATTATTAATTTAATAATTATTAAAATATGAATTGTCCTAAAACTTATTTTATTAAAATAACATTAAATAAAAATATAAAATAAAAATATAGCTGCAAGCAGCAATTATCGGGGGCCAAGCACAAAGAACACAATAAGTCATGCCAACATGGCTGGGAGCATCAGACCAACTGCAACAATGAGCATTTTAAGATGATTTTAGGCAAAATGGCTGAAAAATCATAAATACTGTTACTAGTAATATTATTTAATAGTTTATCACTTTCAACCAATAGGTGGCGCTGTGACCAAATTGATGTGGTGTGGTCAGCGTAAGAAGTCAATGACACATCCCAAAGCATTGCAGAGATACAGCCTCAGAGTCGTTTTGGCATCATGCCATCAAATTTGTTGATGCGGTATACAAAAACAGTTTTGTCTATCGACACGAAATCCATAACATTTTTATGGTACGGTCTGAAGATGATATGATTTGATTTTGGTGAAAATCGGACAAACGGTCAAGGAGGAGTTCGAAAAAGTAGGTTTTTAAAGAAAAACAAAATGGCGGACAGGAATGTCAGCCGACTATGGCAAAATTGGTATCTGTGTTCTCAGCATGACCCAAGGAAACTACTAAGAAGTTTGATTACAATAGGCTAATTTAATCAATAGTTATTAGCATTTTTGGAAATTTCAAATTTCAACTTTTTAAGTACTGTCAGAGCATGGTGCCGAAGACACATACCCAGTTTCATAATGATATGCCAAAGCATCCGTAAAATATAGCATCTTAGGACAAAATTAAAAATGACCTATGCCAAAAAAGGCAGATATGGGAAAATTGGGTAACGTTCGACCCGGCATGCAGTTTTGTGATTTTTGGCCAAACCATTCAGAAGTTATACGCAAAAATGTCAATTTTTCATATCTCCTGACCACTAAGTGGCACTGTGCCAAAACTGTGCAGGTAGCCTCAGGTCATGGTTGTCATAACACACACCAAGTTTGGTCAGAATTCACTAAAGCGTTGCGGAGATATAGCCTTACGTTCATTTTGCTGTGCTCTACACCTAATTAGTTTAGTTATTCAAGAATGGTTTGACAAATCGACTTGGATTCCATACATTTTTGTCGGCATGGTCTGAAGATGATCTGGTTCAATGGCCTAGGAGGAGTTAAAAAAAAAAATAACGTTTTCCTAAAGATTCAAAATGACGGAAAAATTTTCATGAAGGATTTTTGTTTCTAGCCCTTTAAAAGGTTTAAAAGTTTTTAGCATAAATGTGAGTGCAACTTTGGACAGTTGGTGGCGCTAGAGGGATTGAGTTAGAGACTCCAAATTTGCTATGGTGACAGATCAGACTGTCCTCTATCTGTCTGCCAAATTTCCTAACTTTCCCACAAGCGGATCTATGGGCTGTCATAGATCCCCAGAGCGGAAGAAGAAGAAGAACTCCAACGATTACAATAGGTGCATGCGCACCATCGGTGCTTAGCCCCTAATAATATTTTAAAATAAAAATACAAAACATACACCAGTCAAATGTTTGCAATACTTGAGATGTTTTAATGTTTTTTAAAGGCTGTTCAAGGCTTCTATTTTAATATTTATTATAAATTATTTATTTATATAATTTATTCCTGTGATGGCAAAGCTGAATTTTCAGCAGTCTTTACTCCATAAGCTGATTTGGCTCAGTTATTAATTATTATTGGTGCTCATGGTTTTTATTATTGTCATTTTGCTGCTTAATATTTTTAAGGAAACCAATATTTTTTTGCTGTTGTTGCTCAGGATTCTTTAATGATGTATAGAAAGATCAAAAGAACAGCATTTATTTGAAATCGAAGACATTATAAATGTCTTTACTGTCACTTTTAATCAATTTAAGGCATGCATCCTTGCTGAATGAAAGTATAAATTTCTTTTAAAAAGAAACGTGTACAAAGGTGTAGAAAAATATAATGATTTTTATAATGAATAGAATGATTTCTGAAGGATCATGTGACACTGAAGACTGAAGTAATGATGCTGAACATTCAGCTTTGCCATCACAGGAATTAATGACAGGTTTTATGAGATTCTTTCCTGATTTATTGTTTGATTCTCTCATATGTGCAAAAATTTGGTTGGTTCAACGTTGTGGACTTTGGTATTAACAAAGGCACAGACACAAGATCCTTTGTTTGCCCACAGAATTAGCCAGATAAGAAGATGAAATACAAGTTTTGGAGATTTACCAAGTGAACTTCAGCAAGCAGAATACACAAATCCTGCTGCCATCTTAACATCCATCTCTCAGTAGAGCATGTTTGTGCTAACCATGACCTAAAGCATAACAAAATCATCAACGCATTGGGAAACCAAAGCCATACATTCTCCCCAAGCCCTTAATATGACAATTTTCCCCCATATAAACTTCTCAGTGCTCAATTTACTCTAACTGACGCTGGCAGAGGGAAAACAACTTCTAAATCATCAAGTTTTGATCATTAGGAATACATAATGAGATAATTTGATAAAAAAAGAAGGGCTAGTTGACATAAAGTAAACAAGGTTCCGGCCAGATGCTTGTAAATGTGGTTAGTCAAGACATTCATCATTGATAAGCACAATTAAAATTCAGTTTCTGGTATCTATGCAGGTTTTTCAATCAATGAGATTAAATTTGCCCACACACTGAACAGCAAAAAAATGGTACAAAAACCTTATATGTACCATTTAGGTACAAATATGTACACTTTTGGTACCAAAATGTACCTTTAAGGTATTAATAAGCACTCTTTAAGTTCTGAGAGTGTATACATTTTTGATGTTTGATTTAATGTCTGTCATGCAGCAAAATCTGATGAATTTAATGCACCAGTGCATCAAGTGTGAATTATTCACTATTTGGATTATAATGATTTAATGAATTTAATGATTTTACTTCATCTTCAGAGCCAAAAACTGAAAATGAGGTGATATCTATGGGACAGACTGATGTGTTGTTACCTTGTGCATTGTGAGTTGATATCTGCAGCTCAATTATGCCAAGTTAAAGTCATCAGCTGTCATCTTACAACATCAACCACACCAGAGCACTTTTTAGCCATCTTTTTCCGAGGCCAATTTGCACCCCATCCATCACCATTATTATTCAAAGGACTTTTGGTAAGGGTGGACAGTTTGTCATTCCGAGTCAACGAGAGAATGGAAGGTAATGATGATAATGAAGAAAAGTAATCATGTATCCCATCACATGACCATCTCATTGTCAAATGTATAAGCCTATATTATACACTGTATCCTGTTAATATAGCCTACATGTGCAAACATTTTTGTGATTCTTGATTTGATTGTTTGAACATTCAAAATAGAATTGCTCAAAAGAAAGTTTTTTTGCATACTCCTTTTGAAGTAGGCTATGAAAAACACTAGGCCTATATGTATTGCTTATTCACATTACTGTATGTGTAATTTGTTCAGCTCTTGAATTTGATTCAGAATGGACTTTTTGCTATGTGTCTTACTTGTCTGTGTTCGTACGTGAGGCTTCATTCATACTGTCAATTTTGAGGATTGACAACCGCATTTACTTACATGTGTGAATCTCGAAATGTCACGTTCAATCAGTCAGCAACTAAGAGTTTCGAATACTCTCTGTATATGCAACGGGAGTCAAGCTCATTCTCTCAGCCGCCTTTCCACCATATCCGACAAAAGACAAGCAAGACCGGAAGTCTTTCATTTCCAATGGAGAGTAGTATGGGAGCTGCGTAAAGTTCCGATCATTTGCGTAAATTGATGCGTTGAAATATTTGAACTTCTGCGGCTAGACCATATGCGACCAGCCGACCGGATGTGATGTATTATAATCAAAACAGCTATGTTCGGGAAATTAGAATTACCTATATTTTTCCACTTTAACGTTATTCTGTGAACACTATTCCTGAAAAATGGCAGTTATTAATAATTATGGCAGAAATAATTATTTTATAATTATTAAATCAATATTTATATTGATTAGCTCTATTAAGTCTACTATGTTTTTATTTTAGATATATTGGGGGTCATTTGTTTTGTGTGGATATATTCATTCATGCACCATGGTAAATAAGCCAAGGGTAAAGGCCCGTTCACACCAAGGACGATAATATTCTTAATATTAAAGAATAGTAGAGTTCACACCACAGCTAAAACGATATAGAGAAACGATATTGTTGGAATCATTTTCAGAACGATTTTATCCGCCTGGGGCATGTTCAAGCTCAAACCAGTGTGCAACGTTTTGCTACGGTTTCCGGGTTGAACGACATGTTTCCTGGAAACGGTGTGCAACGGGGTTTGAGATACGTTTTCTCTTGTTTGGTGGGTGTGTCAAAAATGTCCCAATCAGCAGCAACATGTGTATAAACCACACGGTATTAAAGAGACAGCTCGCACAATGGGTCCAAGTAAAGTCGTTTACAAATGTGTCCACTGCAGCTCGGTATGCGCAACAATTGAAGATATTAGAAGACATTGTTTGTCTTTTCATCCTGAAATGGCAAATGTTGGATCACAATAATTAGGAACCACAGTTTCCACAAATCCCTTCACTCGATTGGGATGTTCTCTTTTATTCTGGACGGCAAGGGCAGTGACTGTAACAGTTAGCGTATTTTGCAGTATTAAACACGTATTTATACCGATTTCATCAGGCTCCCAAAATTCTTCAAAAAGAACACAAAGAATGGCCTTCTCAGCTGCCATAGTTGCAACTCTTGCGTCATCAGAACAGGGTGTTCAATGCACCACCGTTTCCGTTTAAAAAAAGTTTTGCAACGTTTTGTCGGGGCTGAACACAGCCCTGATGAACGATAAAAATATTGGCAGCCAATCAGAATCCATCCTGCTGTAATGAGCTCGAGTATTTAAAGCGGCAAGCACGTGCTTAGAATAAACAGAACAATATTGTCTGCTGGTGTGGACACTAATATACACTGAACAAAATTATAAACGCAACATTTTTGTTTTTGCCCCCATTTTTCATGAGCTGAACTCAAAGATCTAAGACTTTTTCTATGTACACAAAAGGCCTATTTCTCTCAAATATTGTTCACAAATCTGTCTAAATCTGTGTTAGTGAGCACTTCTCCTTTGCCGAGATAATCCATCCACCTCACAGGTGTGGCATATCAAGATGCTGATTAGACAGCATGATTATTGCACAGGTGTGCCTTAGGCTGGCCACAATAAAAGGCCACTTTAAAATGTGCAGTTTTACTGTATTGGGGGGGTCCGGGGGGTTCCGAAAACCAGTCAGTATCTGGTGTGACCACCATTTGCCTCACGCAGTGCAACACATCTCCTTCGCATAGAGTTGATCAGGATGTTGATTATGGCCTGTGGAATGTTGGTCCACTCCTCTTCAATGGCTGTGCGAAGTTGCTGGATATTGGCAGGAACTGGAACACGCTGTCGTATACACCGATCCAGAGCATCCCAAACATGCTCAATAGTGACATGTCCGGTAAGTATGCTGGCCATGCAAGAACTGGGATGTTTTCAGCTTCCAGGAATTGTGTACAGATCCTTGCAACATGGGGCCGTGCATTATCATGCTGCAACATGAGGTGATGGTCGTGGATGAATGGCACAACAATGGGCCTCAGGATCTCGTCACGGTATCTCTGTGCATTCAAAATGCCATCAATAAAATGCACCTGTGTTCGTTGTCCATAACATATGCCTGCCCATAGCATAACTGCCACCATGGGGCCACTCGATCCACAACGTTAACATCAGCAAACCACTCGCCCACAAGACGCCATACACGCTGTCCGCCATCTGCCCCGTACAGTGAAAACCGGGATTCATCCGTGAAGAGAACACCTCTCCAAAGTGCCAGACGCCATCGAATGTGAGCATTTTCCCACTCAAGTCGGTTACGACGATGAACTGCAGTCAGGTCGAGACCCCGATGAGGACGACGAGCATGCAGATGAGCTTCCCTGAGACGGTTTCTGACAGTTTGTGCAGAAATTCTTTGGCTATGCAAACCGATTGTTGCAGCAGCTATCCGGGTGGCTGGTCTCAGACGATCTTGGAGGTGAAGATGCTGGATGTGGAGGTCCTGGGCTGGTCTGCGGTTGTGAGGCCGGTTGGATGTACTGCCAAATTCTCTGAAACGCCTTTAGAGACGGCTTATGGTAGAGAAATGAACTTTCAATTCATGGGCAACAGCTCTGGTGGACATTCCTGCAGTCAGCATGCCAATTGCACGCTCCCTCAAAACTTGCGACATCTGTGGCATTGTGCTGTGTGATAAAACTGCACATTTTAAAGTGGCCTTTTATTGTGGCCAGCCTAAGGCACACCTGTGCAATAATCATGCTGTCTAATCAGCATCTTAATATGCCACACCTGTGAGGTGGATGTATTATCTCGGCAAAGGAGAAGTGCTCACTAACACAGATTTAGACAGACTTGTGAACAATATTTGAGAGAAATATGCCTTTTGTGTACATAGAAAAAGTCTTAAATCTTTGAGTTCAGCTCATGAAAAATGGGGGCAAAAAAAAGGTGTTGCATTTATAATTTTGTTCAGTGTAGTTATCTTTATAGTTATCGTCCTTGGTGTGAACGGTTGCTTCACGACCAATTTCAAAGTTCCGTGCGACTGCCGCTAGGGGGTGCGAAATGTGACAATCATATGCGAATGTCATATATAGTGGAAAGGCAGCTCTGTAGCGACAGTGACCAAAGTAATTTAAAAGATGGGGACGTCCATAAAACAGAAAAATGTATCACTTTTGACAGGACAAGAGTCCAATCGAGTCAAATCTTCATTAACCGACAGCAGATTTTTATATCTAGGTGGAGAGCGTATGGGATTAAATTCCAGCCAAATGTACTGCGGTCACAGATCAAAAAATAATAAGCGTGATTTCAAAATGTAAAAACACATACAAATATATTGCACAAAATGAAAAATATTATGCAAATACATAGCAAATACGCAGATACGCAGTACATTTGGTGGGAATTTAATCCCATAAGAGCAGAGCGTTTGAATTTGAAACCTCAGAACACAAAACTGAGGAGAGCAGCTCCGGTGGAGAACAGCTGAACTTAAGATGACACACAGCTCATACTGTATCTCTGTCACAAACCCGCAACACACGGTAGACATGCGTTTGTGCAGCGGCTCTCTCGCACTGTATGATGTGCCCATAGACCTTAAAAAAATATGGACTGGAGTCTGCGCAGTAGAGAGCAGGAAGTAGAGTTGCGATATCAAAAGCCCTCCCACACTCTCGCAGATGCAGAACAATTCATTATGTTGGAAATGTAGAAATTAAAGCTAAAGCTCCAATCTCCTCCCGAAAATCCCGAAAAAAGTCCGTTAGTGCCTCAGTGACTTCACTCAGAGAAGCCGTCAGTCTCAGCTGTCAATCATGACGTCACACCCCCCCGTTTTTATAGCATCAAATAACTAACTAAAACCAAACTTATTTCAAAAACGAATACTTGAAATGAAATCATCGTGATAAAAACTGCATAAAATGACTGAAGCCATCTTTAGGAAAAAATTATTTGAAGTGTAATTTGATTGTTTAGTTTTTCTCGCGTCCATTAGAATACATGGAGGGGCGGGGGTTATGAGCTATACTGGGACCAACCACCTGGGGCGATCGAGACGCTTTGGCTTCAGTTTTCAACACGAGTGCGGCAGGGTTGGACGTGACAGACAAGTGGTCCTGTCCGGTTTCGTTCCCACAGCGCGGGTTTTCCAAAAATGCGGTTGTGAGTCCTGAAAATAACCGACATGTGTGTGAACGTGACCGACTCAAATACAGGGCTGACAGTCGTATTCTGCTGCTGTGTGAACGTGGCCAGATTGTCAGTCTGTGCATTAGTGGTGGTGGGGATGTTTCTACAGGTTTCATATAACTTTGTCTTTATGCATGAGTCATTTGAATTCTTTTGCTCAACTGATTTATTCAGTGACACTAGTTCATTTAAATGCAAGTTGTGTAGCCTAATTGTTGAAGGCTTTGTTTAACTATTTTCAGTGGTGGAGCAAAATGAGAAAAAGTATTTGGCAATATTGTGCTTAAAAAGTTACTCTGTTAACTTTAGTTAGTCTAACTTTTAATAGATAGGCTATTGAGAAGGAAAAATGGTCTGAATCCGAAATCGCCCCCTAAACCCTCAATCACTATTCCCTACGTCACTATTCAACCACTATTCACTATTCCACTAATACAGTTCACTTGAAGAAGTGAATGAAAACAAGTGAGCAAATTCGGACAGTCGTTGAGTGTACATCGGCTGTACACTTGTTATTGCGGTATATATGGGATAGAATGAGTGCACTCGACGTCCACTATTGTTTTGGACACCACTACAAATTGCTGTCCCCTCCAATTGTGGCGATTTCAGATTTAGCCATGATGTGCAATTCATCACAGCTAAAATAAACTGAAATGAGCTCAATTAAAGTTTTAAATGAGACATATTGGGTTATACACACCTTGGTAGGCATTGCAATACTTTTCTTCAGAGGTTGACGAATAGATTAAGCTAATCAAGCTAATCATTGTCAAGCACATAAAAGTCATAAAAATCATTTATCTTTTCCTCTTGCATAATCATGATGTTACCCAACAAAATATGCCTGATGTCCCTTTTGGCTGGTAGATACTATCATGATGCTGGCAAAAAGCATCCATTGACATTGAAGAGTAGCTATGTATACTGATGAAATACATTTTTGCATTTTGCAACATATAAACCTGAAATATTTCATTTTATTAAGGTTGATGTTTTAATAGTGCCCAGTTTGTTTTTGAATGGATCTTAAAAGTAGCCTATGTAATTGGGTTAAAATTGTGCTGCATATATATTTGTGGACTCTTTCATGGTTCTGAGCTATATTGTATACTGTAACGATTTACTGTATAAATTAAGCCAATTTAAGCATGCCACTTAACAACAATGCTCTTTATTCAACCTATAAGCGCATCCTTTAATCTGTGATTTAGCATAAATTTCTTTCCAGACTGCGTTTGTGTTAGTTGTAGCCCCAGTATGTCCAGGCACACAGAGCTCTTGCACACCGAGCATGAGAGTATGTCAGCGGGTTCTCTAGTCTAGGCATCTGCTGTTGGCTCTAAATATCCCTAAATAGCATATTTCTGCAGCTGTTTGTGGCACTCGTACAGTATAGTGATGCTTTAGTCTTATACGGTACATTCCTGCTTCTAAATAGTGTCTTTTCAACACCACTTAGCCACTTTGACGCACAAACAACGTAACATGATTTTAAGGAGTATGTTGATGGTGTTCTAGCCCATGCCACACAATTACTTAAGGCTGAAAATGACAGGGGAGAGAGTCTGTGATCTGAGTCACAGCCAGTGTAAGAGTTTTTTGTGGTTTACCCAAGTTCCAATTCAAGCTCTTCAGACAGAATGAAAACGAGATGAAATACAGTTTTACTCAGCCAACTTCTGCGTAACACAACATGGTCCATTATGTGTTCCACACCATACTAGTGATCTGCTTTCTTCAACTCCAAACAGCTATGAATTATTTGGCTTCAGCCTTAAGAAGCATCAAAAATTGCTGGATGGAAGTGTATGTTGAATGTTAAGAATAGCTCTTGTGCTGCTCATGCAAGAGCATTCACTCAGGACATGTTTTACTCCACTGTAGACCATTGCTTCTGTTTGATATAAAGCTATTACTTTAGAAACTAGTAGTTATGTAGAAGCAAAATATGAATTAAATGCAAAGGGCTATATTTTAAGAGCATTTTACAGCTCAGAATGGCAAGACAACTCAGTTCCTGTTCAGTTCACACGGTCTGGCTGACAAAAAAGGGGGGAAACAATTAGCATCTAATATAGCATCCGCCACACAACTCCGCAAGTCACCACCTTTGTTTCATTTATGTAAACCTCCTGACAGTTCAAAACCTTAAAACCAAAATGCCTGGGATAAATGTACAATAAACGTCGTCTTGCAGAAATAATAATTGTATTGCATCAGAAACCTAGTGCCTCTGAACCTTTGATGTGCCCTCACGTTAGCGCATATGGAGGAAACTTCATCATTAGATATGTCCTCCAGTACAGCAGTGCCCTCTGCTGTTCACTGCTCAACATCTGCAGGGACTATCAAGCCAGTGTCATTAATATGAATGAATTAAAACGGAACAACAGCACTGTGTGTTAGTAATATAACTTCCAGACTTGAAGAGTCAGATTAAAATGATTTAGCAAGTCGCCCCAATAAACCTTAGAACAACAGTAGTCTCTCCAATTTAAGAAAGCAAACTGTCTTCATATGGTTATAATTCAACAATTATTTGCCAGGATTTTGTCAAAAGAAACAAAACAGGATGGTCTAAGCACGGATTACATTAGGAGCAACAAGGGGACATGTCATGATTTTGAATAAATAACTTTAATGAGAGTAAAGCAAAGTGAAGACATAAAAGAAATCATAAAATCAACTAACAAAAAGAAAGAACAGTACGCTTGTTAAAAACTAAAACAGCAGTTGATCAGAACAGCATATATTCCATATGTAACCATGTAATGATTACTACAAACAAACTAATGGTTTAGATGAAAGCTCACTCACATCTTTAACTCAATTAAGACGATCAAAAAAGTGAAAAAGGATCATGTCTAAAGTGCCTGTTGTTACATAACACAGACCAACTATAAAGTGCATGATTATAAAATTCAGAGGGAAAAACTTCTATGACCTTTCATAGTTATTATCTTTAAAAGTCAGATCATATATAACTGTTTGATTCCACAGTGATGGTACATCAAAAAAACTACATTCTTCACCCAAAAGCACAAGGCAGTGGCTCCTATGGCAAACTTTGAAAGCCTTTGTTCATTTTTCTCCCATATTTTGATTTTTTTTTGCAACTTCTGACCTCTAGTAACAAAAGGACAAAAGTAATGCAACACACTTCAACAAATTAATAAAGCCACAATAACCCATTACCATAATGCATGAGTGATATCCCAAATTTATGCGGTGTTAGCTTAAGCCATTTGAACTGTAATATATAGAGTATACAGTGAAAGACACCCTTCAGTGAACAATTAAAGCATTTTTAAACTTTCTTTTAAATATTATTTTATTCTGATTTACAATAGAAAACCACTGCCCTGCAGAGTTTGTATATTTCTGGATAATTTATTATAGTTTTTTTTTTTTTCTTTCATTCAGCATAAATCTGCATCTCAGGCCTGAGCTCTGTCTGGTGAAAACCGGCGTGGCCCACAGCTGTGGAATACAGTCTGTTACTATGAAGCGGCATGCAGCCATAGTTCGGGAAAACGCCAGAACTTGCCCGGCTGTTCTTAGGGACTTTGGGATGTATGGATACATAACTTTCAGAATAGTCAGATGGCACAAACATGCTATGAGTTCTTGTCCTACTTTGGGAAGAGAATGAAAGTCTAGGGTCCCGCTCCAGGGGCATTTTCGCTTGACTAGGTGGATGGCGAGTTTTTACACTTTGCGATCTCTTCGACCTCTGAGGGTCCCTGCTCATTGCTCGCATGTACTGGTAGTCCTCTTTGGAGTTGCTGAGAGTCTTATACCTCAGCCTGTCTTGGTTGCGGTGTGTTACACCGAAGCTATTGCTGGACCCGGTGTGTTTGAAGTCAGGGCAGCTGTACTCCTTATGTAGGGTCAGGTTACGTGGCAGTGCTGTGGTCTCGAGCCTGTGTTGTGGATAGTTGTGCATTGATCGACTCGGCTTCATTATAAGAGCTGATTTAGATCCCTGCCCACTACCATGCCTGTCTGACTTCGAGGGCACAGGCATTTCAGGCTCAGAAAGTGGATGATCTGGGGAGTAATGGGACACCATGGTCACCCTGTACTTCCCATCAGCCCCTTCAGTTGAAATCAGCATCTCCTTCCCAGAGTTTGACCTGCTCCTAGTGTGCGTTCTTTCTTGGCACTGACGATCGCCTCTGACAAGATGAGGCTGGGACACAACTGGACCCGACAACCTCTCCCTGGCTGCGTTTTCCTGCCTAATGGACTGACTAAAATGTCGATCAGATAAACCTGAATTAAAAGCCCCATAGAGAGAAGGGTTCTTCATTCTTGGCTGGAGACCGACATCTCTGGTCATGAAATCGGACTCATTGTTCACCGGGAGGTTTCGTAGAGGCTTGTGGTAGTACTCTGTACTGCCCATAACCTTTGATGAACGAGAAGGCAGTTTGCCGAGTGTGTAAGAGAGAGTGTATCCATGACTGTTCTCTCGGTATTGATTGTATCGAGCCTCTGAATAGGGGCTGTACCTATACCGAACCTTCCCATCTTCAAAGTAAGGACGCACTTGCTGGATGTCCGATGCCGGTGGTTTTTGGTAAGGTTTTCTCTGGCTGCCTTGATGCTGGGGGAAGAAAAACTTGTCCTCTGGTGGAGTGTGCATTGAACGTACCCTGCGGATAGTGGGGTAGACGGAGGCTCCATCCAATGGCGGATATCTTGGTCCTCCATGTCTATGGAGACCGACTGAGGAGTAGTCTTCCCGTTGACCTTTATATTTAATGGACTGGTGTAGGGATCGTGGTGCAAGGGTATTGCAGTAGTTTCTTGAGAGAACTCTGGGGTGGGGATGTTCATCGTCAGGCTGATAATAAGGGGTGCTTTGACCAACTGGACTTGACCAGTGTTGGGAGTAAGCAGACCTTTGGTCTCTGGGTTTGTACTGATACACTACACTTGGTGGAGTGCTTGAGGCTTGTGGAAGAGCTTCGTGCACTGAAGCCGGCATGGCTGTTTCCGCCAATATGGATCGGAAGTTGGCGGCATTAGCAGCCTGCTTGTTGTGCAGTGCATCGATTGCTGAATGACTATCCAAGGAAGAAAATCTCTCCGAAAGAGTTGGCTGTAAACTTCCACCTACCTCCATCTCAGCATCAAGACTTGATCCACCTCCATCTGTACCAACTCCAACATGACGGATGTTATCTCTCATAGTTGTCTGGCTCTTTGAAACCAGCTGAATCTCTGGATCTCTGCGAGGAGAGAAACCCTGAGAGGGCACAAGGGTGCACTGGCCACCAGCTGGTGCATCACAACCATCAGAGAAGCTGAGTCCGCTCTCACTTCCATGGCAGGCGCAGGTGCTGCGTAGGCTGCCTGCATCGGTGTGGCTCTCAGTAGACATGGTGCTTGATGGATCTGGGAAAGTCCTGCTAGACACGTACCGTTCCTCTCGATCAGAGGACGTCTGTAGAGGAGGAGGAAACTGGAGTGTGAAGAGTGGGTTCTGATGATGAACTGGAGAAATAGGTGTGGGAGGTTCAGAGCTTCCACGTTTGTTGAGTCGAGTGGCCTGCTGGGCGGATTCTGCTAGTGCTAGAGCTAGCATACGGGCGGCACTTTTTACTGAAGGCTGGGGAGTTATGAGAGACACAGACCTCACCAAACCAGGCGTACATTCAAATGTCACTGCACCTAGAAGGAGAAAAACAAACCAACACTTTTAATTAAAAATTAAAGGAACACAGGGCCAAAATACAATTTGAAAGAAAGGTTAAATGCCAACTTTCTGGCTTTCTCTTGCAAATATCCTATTCCAAATATTCCATTAGGTCAAATACTAGTTTTGCTAACATTGTTAGCTTTCTCTCATCATTATTAATTGTCTCTATTCTTTCAAGTTAAATGCTAGCCTTGCTAATATTGTTAATGTCTTTCTTGCTAACATTCCCAAACTGGGGAATTCATACCCTTAAGCTAGTTCCAGGGGGTACTTGGAAATGTCTTTATTTTGCATTGTTCATCCAATAAATCAAAAAGTACAACTTAAAAATATTAGGGCTGTTAAAATATTTATTTATAAACTATTTATTGTTTGGTTTTTTTTCGTAATTAACAGCTTAACACATTCAGTTACTGTTTTAGGGAAAGTAAACCAAATAAATAAGTGTTGGATTCAGCAATTTCTGTAGATAACGCAGAACATATGTTCCTTTTTATATGGATAATTCGAGTATTTGGATGAATGTAAGGCTGCCACTGACCTGAGTCTGCTCTTCTGTGCTCCTTGACATCTGCGTATTTATTTTCTGCTTTGCAAAAACTTGCAGAACGCTGATGGCCTTCACCACCTCTCGTGGACACACTGGGCTTTTTCACAAGGGACATAATGTCAGAAGGACAGGACACAGTACTACTCTTTGCTACTGAGCTCTTTGCTGTGCCCTCTTGGCCAGTCTTAGAGGTGCCCACCTCCAGGTTAGTGGAGGCGGCTGGCACTTCAGAGGGTTTGATATTTGCATCTTCTGAGTGCAGTGGGATGAGATCAGGTGGCTGGGAGGGACTTGTGACTTTGTCCGAAGGCTCAGAATCAATGCGGCTGCCTCCCGCCTTCTTGCGACCGCCTCTTTTCTTCCCTTCAGATACTGTGGGATCAACCAGCTGTGTGGCCTGAAAGGCCAACGGGTCTATGTCTAAGGAGGCTATGCTTATAAACTCCGCTTCTGCTGCAGGGTGGGGTGGAGATATAAGAGCTGGCACACAAGAGGAAGAGGAAACAGTGTCCTTTATGTGGTATTTGAGACTGGACCGGGAGTCTCCAGTCAATCTGCTGTCCAGCAGCTCCTCATTAAAAGAGATTGACAAAGCATCACTGGTGGAGAGCGGTCTACGTGGACGATAGATATTTGATCCACCTGAGACAGAACAACAGAGATCAGCCTATGGATTAACATACAGTAACAACTGTAAAACAAGTGAAAAGTCACTGGTAACAACGGCATTAAAGGTTCTGTAAAGGGGCCCTTTCTCCTAAACCACACCACCAAAGACGTATCAGCAAACCCCGAAGACACATTAACAGAATGTGAGAGACAGATGTGATATCTCAGGAAGCATATTTCAGTGTTATGTGTTAGGCAGTAGAAATATTTGACAAGTGGTATAAAAAAAAGCTTAAAGCACCTTTAAATATGGAAATGGAAAAAAGGGAAATAGGATTTCTACCCTCAAAGTTATGTGAAGAGGACAGAGATTCTTCACTTTTAGCAGATCTTAGTGTTCCAGTGTCACCTCTTCCACCTGTAAAAATCAACCAGAGTTCAATGACTACATTTGTTTTTTATCCTGCTGACCCCATATGCCTACACTGCGGTTAAAAAAGTATGGGGTCAGTACAATTTCTTTTTTTAAAGACATTAATACTTTTATTCAGGGTGCATTAAATTGATCAAACTGACAGTAAAGACATTTGCAATGTTACAAAATTTTTCTATTTCAAATAAATGCTGTTCTTTTATCTACTCGTCAAAGAATCCCCCCCAAAAAAGGTTGGTTTCCACAAAAAAAAAAAAAAAAAAAAAAAAATTCTGAAGGATCATGTGACACGAAAATTCAGCTTTGCCATCACAGGAATTAATTACAATTTAAAATATATAAAACAATTTTTTTTTAAAGGCACAGTATGTAAGTTTCGCTGCTAGAGGTCGCTTATTCAAAACAAAGGCGTAGCTTGATGACGCGGTGAATGAGCGTGGAATCATGGGAGTTGTAGTCTTGACTTCACCTCCACAGCCGATGGAAAGGAATCCGACGGACTCGGGCAGGAATCATGTTCACGAATGAGCGAATGTATTAAAGTTTTATTAACGTTCCGGTGGTATGAAGCAGGACGCGGCGAGAGCCCTTGGGAGCGAATGCTAATGAGAGAGACCTGCGCGAAACACCGGTCTCTGAGCTTTTATTATGCTTATGCTGCAATCGGCCGCTTCCGCTCTTAACGTTGCGTATGTGGGGTAACACAGTGCTGCTTTACATGGTTAAAACAATCATACTAAATACATTTGAGTGTGTTGAAAGTTATGTTATAATGTTACTCTGTGCGTTTGCTCTGTGGCTGGTATGAAACACTTGTTGCACTTTGCAGTAATCTAGATCGATACTAGAATATTATATTAATAAAAACAGGATGACTAAATGACATGCAATTAATTTTAAAATATATTGTATGATGGAGAAAGCTCTCTCTGATTATGTTAGCCACTTGACAAAATAGTGTTGTCTTTGAGACGTGGTAAAAACTTTGCTCGCAGTGAATCAAGAAAACAAGCGATTCAAACATTAAGACTAACCGTGTTGCTCTGTATAACCATGAGTAGTTTTCTGTTGATAAATGTATATCCAAACAGTTACTCGTCTGTCTAATAAAATATGTACTATATTAAAGCGTCTTTGGTATTTCCATTGTTTCTATGGAAATCAAGGGTAGCGCGGATATGACATCATTGATAGGCGACGCAAAGACACGGTCCGTAACACTGGTTAAAATAGCTGATTTCTCTGGATTTAAACATTGTTAGAAACATTTAAGATAATGTAAGTATACAGGTCAACAAAATATATAACATTGTTCTAGTGGTTTTTAGATATTTTAATCTAAAAATCTTACATACTGTGCCTTTAATTGTAATAATATTTCAAAATATTACAGTTTCACTGTATTTTTAATTTAAAAAAAAAACAAAGCCTTGGTAAGGATAAGAAATTTCTTTTAAAAACACGTGACAGTGATGACTAAAAATGCCCTCTAGGTTAGGCAGCTCACTAGGATTTGGAACGGATACACGCTGATATTAAAAAGAGAGTCAAAGCTGCACCTGGAAGGGGTGTGGTTTTCATCTCATTAGGCTCACTGGGATGCCGGTGCAGTTTGGGCTTGGCAGTAGTAGAGGACTTTCCCATATTAAAGAAGGAAAGCCAGTTTCCCACGGGAGACTTCTTTGCCTTGGTTGAGCCCTTCTTCCTACATTTACCAGCAACAATTTCCAGTTATTACTCCACATACTCTGCATTTTTGCTAAATGATAAATACCACAAGATTAAAACTAGAACAAACTGACAGACCTTTCAGAAGGGAAGTCTATGACTGTGTGGAACTTGCCCTGCAGGGCAGCAGGCCCCTCTCCCACATCGATATACTTGCTGTCGGGAGACACGGGAGAGATGAGCTGGGCTTGAGTCCGGGCCTGGGCTTCCTCCAGAGAAAGCAGCTTGGTGGATGGAGAGCTCACCATTAGTGTCTTGGGTCGAGCTAAAGTAGTGTGGCCTGTGGATTTAGGTTAGAGTTATGAGCTCATTTAATATCCTCATTAGTAGAGTTTCATCTAAAAATCTATTCTGGTGGGAGGAGAATTGCCGAGGCTCATTTCTCACCTGTGCTGTGGCGGATCAGAGTGCTGAGTTTGGAACTGAACAGAACATCGACGTGATTAAGGATGAACTCCACAACAACCGACTGAACGCGTACTTCCATGAAAGCAGAGGTACCGCTAAAACACGCTGACTCAATCTGTTTAGACCTGCAACATTTGAGGGACAGTGAATTTTTTGGACACAAATAACATCTTTACAGACAAATTTACCCAAAAGCACTGTTGAAGTCACCTGAGAAGATTTGGAGCCCAGACAATTGCAATGTTTTTGCAGTGCATGTTGGTGACGGCACTGTATGTTCCCATACGGGATAAATGTCTCATGAGAAACTCGAGAGTCCTGGAAACAAAGCACAAGAACAAAGATGTCCATTAATATCCTTATGGGATAGTTAAAATTAAAATTGTCATCTTTTATTCTTACTCAAGTCATTTAAAACTGTAATGATTTTTTTTTTTTTTTTTACAGAACACAAAAGATATTTTTCAAGATGGTTTTTGTCCACTGGTTCCCACTCACTTTCATTGACACTAATGTTCTTCAAAATATCTTCTTTTGTGTTACACAGAAAAAAAAGTCATACAGGTTTGGAATGACATGAGGATGAGTAAATATTGGGTGAAATCCCTTTAAATTCAAACACAGATGCATTTCTTTATTTATTTTTTATTATTATGCATCACATATTTATGGAAGCCCGTTTCCGCCACTAAAAAAAAAAAATAAAAAGAGTAATTGCGACTTTTTATCTCAGAATTCTGACTTTTTTTCTCACAATTACGAGTTATAAAGTCAGAATTCTGAGATATAAACTCGCAATTGCGTGATATAAAGTCACAATTCTGACTGAGAAAAAAAGTCAGAATTGTGACTTTATATCACGCAATTGCGAGTTTATATCTCAGAATTCTGACTTTATAACTAGTCAGAATTTTTAGATAAAAAGTCGCAATTACTCTTATTTTTTTATTTAGTGGCGGAAACAGGCTTCCATACATATTTACACTTAATGACCACAAAAAAAAATGAGGTAATCATCTGATAAAGAGAAAACTGCACTTCTCTTTCTCATCAGCAGAGGATGCTGTGCACTCATCTAACCTGTAGTGTGGTGGCGGCAGCTGCTGTATGACGTCATGGACTTTGACCAGCCTCTCCTCATCAGTGGCTGCTGACACAGCGTCCTGGGAAAATATGCCAAAACATCACCTCTGTGCTCCAATATTTGTACTACACAAAAAGCAACAATGTATCTGTGTAGTTTGAAGCTTACTGAAAATTTCTCATATAGCTGGTAGGTCAGCAGTGGGTTGGGAAGCTCCCGGAAGTAAAGTTTGCACAGCGATCCCACCGAATGAATATCCTGGACGTAGCTGTCCTTCGTGAGATCTGGAACATGCTCCGAGTCAAACTCGTGCCTGCAGACATAGGAAGTTGATGCATTTTCTTTTATATAATTTTTAAAACCGTATTGAACTTTCTGTTCATCCAAGAATCCTAAAAAAAAAAGTATCACGGTTTCCACGAAAATATTAGGCAGCAAAACGGTTTTAACTATTTTTTAACATTTAACTGTTTACAATGATACCATTTTTACTGTATTTTTGATCAAATAAATGAAGGCTTGGTGAGCATAAAGGAATTAAAATCTTACCAACACCAAACTTTTGAATGGTAGCGTATACAGTGGGGAGAACAAGTATTTGATACACTGCCGATTTTTCAGGTTTGCCCACTTACAAAGCATGTAGAAGTCTGTCATTTTTATCATAGGTACTCTTCAACTGTGAGTGATGGAATCTAAAACAAAAATCCAGAAAATCACATTGTATGATTTTTAAGTAATTAATTTGCATTTTATTGCATGACATAAGTATTTGATACATCAGAAAAGCAGAACTTAATATTTGGTACAGGAACCTTTGTTTGCAATTACAGAGATCATACGTTTCCTGTAGTTCTTGACCAGGTTTGCACACACTGCAGCAGGGATTTTGGCCCACTCCTCCATACAGACCTTCTCCAGATCCTTCAGGTTTCGGGGCTGTCGCTGGGCAATACGGACTTTCAGCTCCTTCCAAAGATTTTCTTTTGGGTTCAGGTCTGGAGACTGGCTAGGCCACACCAGGACCTTGAGATGCTTCTTACGGAGCCACTCCTTAGTTGCCCTGGCTGTGTGTTTCAGGTCGTTGTCATGCTGGAAGACCCAGCCACGACCCATCTTCAATGCTCTTACTGAGGGAAGGAGGTTGTTGGCCAAGATCTCACGATACATGGCCCCATCCATCCTCCCCTCAATACGGTGCAGTCGTCCTGCCCCCTTTGCAGAAAAGCATCCCCAAAGAATGATTTTTCTACCTCCATGCTTCACGGTTGGGATGGTGTTCTTGGGGTTGTACTCATCCTTCTTCCTCCAAACACGGCGAGTGGAGTTTAGACCAAAAAGCTCTATTTTTGTCTCATCAGACCACATGACCTTCTCCCATTCCTCCTCTGGGCCATCCAGATGGTCACTGGCAAACTTCAGACAGCCTGGACATGCGCTGGCTTGAGCAGGGGGACCTTGTGTGCGCTGCAGGATTTTAATCCATGACGGCATCGTGTGTTACTAATGGTTTTCTTTGAGACTGTGGTCCCAGCTCTCTTCAGGTCATTGACCAGGTCCTGCCGTGTGGTTCTGGGCTGATCCCTCACCTTCCTCATGATCATTGATGCCCCATAAGGTGAGATCTTGCATGGTGCCCCAGACCGAGGGAGATTGACCGTCATCTTGAACTTCTTCCATTTTCTAATAATTGCGCCAACAGTTGTTGCCTTCTCACCAAGCTGCTTGCCTATTGTCCTGTAGCCCATCCCAGCCTTGTGCAGGTCTACAATTTTATCCCTGATGTCCTTACACAGCTCTCTGGTCTTGGCCATTGTGGAGAGGTTGGAGTCTGTTTGATTGAGTGTGTGGACAGGTGTCTTTTATACAGGTAACAAGTTCAAACAGGTGCAGTTAATACAGGTAATGAGTGGAGAACAGGAGGGCTTCTTTAAGAAAAACTAACAGGTCTGTGAGAGCCGGAATTCTTACTGGTTGGTAGGTGATCAAATACTTATGTCATGCAATAAAATGCAAATTAATTATTTAAAAATCATACAATGTGATTTTCTGGATTTTTGTTTTAGATTCCATCTCTCACAGTTGAAGTGTACCTATGATAAAAATTACAGACTTCTACACGCTTTGTAAGTAGGAAAACCTGCAAAATCACCAGTGTATCAAATACTTGTTCTCCCCACTGTATATACACTCAGAGATGGGCATAATACATGAAAATGTATTTAAAACAAAAATACCTCATTTGAAAAGTATCAAAATAAAATACCAAATACTGTGCGGAAAAATACAGTATTTTGTATTTTGAAAATACACAAAATACAGGTGAATTTGGCCATTCAGTGAAGTATCACTATCAGGCTGAAATCTATCTGGACCTATTCTGAATGTAAAGAACTTTTTGGTGGGTACAACTGCTTAGAAACTTTTGTTTTCATTTCACCTACCACCAACTTCTCAAAAAGACTGGGTTTAAGGTGTCATCTGTGCACCATTTCTATATTTATTTCTGACCAGGTTACACTGCAGCCTATTAATTGTGGTGAACACTACTAAATAAATCACATGTAAAACTCTGGGGACTTTTCCTGCTATCTAGCAAGGAGTAGGGAGATGAGATATGACCAAAATCTTATATCATGATATGAGTAATTTTCACAATATATATCACGATATACGATATTTTCTGGAAATAAGGTTGTTATGATAACAAAATTTTAGATACCAGTGAAATTTTACTATTCTCAATACCACAGCAACTACCTTTACTATCTTTCAGGGCCTTGAAAGTGGTAATAACGTTGCTGTCTATAGGGGGGTCAGAAATTTATGTTCCGAAGATGAACAAAGGTCTTACTGGTTTGGAAGGACATGAGGGTGAGCAATTAATGACAGAATTTTTCACCCATTTGTGGGTGAACTAACACGTTAACTAATGTAAGCAATTATTCAAGATAAATAAACAGTCAATAATAAAATAAGAACAAAGAAACAAATGACAAGTTATAGGACAATTAAAAACAACAGAAAGATACAAATTAAATAAATAAAGAGAGCCAAGTAAGAAATACTACAGAAATTTAATAAAGTAATCAAATGTGAAATAAAACACTGCATAGTTTTCACTGTATTAATTTATTTATTCAGTCAAGAGCAGTGATTTTGACACATTTTTGTGTGTATTTGACCGTTTAGCCATGCAAAGAAAGCTGCCTGTCAGTGTGCGAATACTGGATGAGTTTTTCTTTTGTGGGATATTGTACTTTTAATAACTCTTTTTAACATTTGTCTGTTTCTTTATCGCTCTATCGTGTCAATAACTCCTACCCACTATAAAAGCTGCATACTGCGATATATAAACAATTTATAAAATGGTTAATTCTGATTGGTCAATAGCTGTGTTTCATTCACGATAAAACACGCTGAGATCGCTTCACCCAGCGGTTCTGTGTATCACTACACAACACTCTTAGCAACCACTCTTAGCAACGTAAACATATGTTTGTTCTCAATTGATATTGTTCATTGAGGCTTACTGTATTATTGTGAGAGAAAGCCTGAGTGACCGAGTGTATTATCTGCATTTAGATACAGCATTTTCCTTCAGGTCAGTCCTATGTTCATGTCCGCAGCGATATCTTGTCTTTTTAACAGTTAAGGGACGTGTCTGACACTGACAGCGCTAGTCAAGCATTTGTCAGTAGCGTCTTGCTCCGTGTTCACAACAATTTTCAGTCCTTTCAATATAAAAGTCTTCGCTACTGACTGACTCACTCATAAAGACAGTCTTTGACGCCATCTAATGGCGTAATGTTACTTCTGTTGCCATTCACGATCAGGGACTATTTTTTCCAGCGGAAGGAAGCCTTTTAGTGATTTTACTTAAAGTTACATTGATACATATTTTTTGGCTTTAATATTTGTATTGTGTGGTAACTGTTTTATAAAAGCAATAAGGTACTCGAGGCTAGTGCTATATTGTGAATAAGTCACGGCTCGTCGTGCATAACCACGCCCTTCAGCCGTGACTTATTCATGATACAGCACAGCCTCTTGTACCTTATGCTTACATAAAGAGTGCATCTATTTAACTTTTTCTATATCATCACCACGATATAGTATATCATCATAATCACCCAGTTCTAGCAAACAGTAATGCTTAAACATAATTGACTAGCAGGTTGATAAAACCAACAACCAATTAAAGCCACAATATGTAATTTTTCGCCTCTAGAGGTCGCTTATTCAAAACAAAGACGTAGCTTGATGATGCCTTGATTTCGCGACGCTTTTATTATGCCACAGACGACTGCTTCCGCTTTTTCTGGTCATGCATACACAGCGCTGTTTTATCATATTAGATACATTATTTGAGTGTGTTGAAAGTTATGTAATAATTTTACTTTGCGCATTCGCTCGGCGGCTACTATGAGACACTTGTTGCACACTGCAGTGAGCTAGATCGATATAAGGCATGGAAAAACATGGTACCCGTGGTAAATCAAGAAAACCAGATTTAAACAATAAGATTGTGTTGAGCTGTATAACAATGATTAGTTTTCTGTCGATGAATGTATCCAAACGGTTGCTTACCTGTCTAATAAAACACAAAAAAGACTGACTGGCTAACACTATTATCCCCTTGCCAGTTGCTCTTATTTCTTCATGTCAACTGAAGGCAAATCTGAATGATGGTCCAATTTAAGTAGAATCGACCATGGCATCCTCACCTTATCTTATTCCTTATTATTGCTGAAAATTCGCTCACCCAATGCTAGATGGAGTCGTACAGCTGCAGCTCACGTGCATGAAAGTTGGGGTTGGGGGGCCTGAACTAGTTGATACAGAAAATCAGCAGCCTAATAAAGAGGTTGGCTGGCACAAAGTATTTTATGTATTTTAAAAAATACTAAAATACTAAACTTAAATGTATTTAAATACAAATTGGATTTGTTTTTGGCTTTAAAATACAAAATAGTATGTATCTGAAATACTGCCCATCCCTGTATATACTGTTCACATTTTTATATACAACCGAAAAATGACTAAATTTTCTATACATTTTTGAAACATAAACCTCACCTCAGTTTCTGAATGTTAGAGGAAATTCCAGACAAGCGGTAAATTCCGTCCACGACTCCATGTCTCTCAATGAACTCAGTGCAGCTTCTGATGACCTGTGGAACTGTTGGACACACATGAAATCTGCACTTTTAATACGATCTACACAAAATTACCTTTTAGATGGAATAAACTTCCTCAAATGTCTCTCTCCTCTCACCATCATGGCCTGAGTTAAGCAAATGTTCTCCGAGGTCACAGCCGAACACCCTCTCTTTCAGGATACCTCGCTGTTTCAGCTTCTGCTTGGTGGGACGTGACTTCATGAATGTGCGCAGAAATGTGATCAGCTTTCCATGCTTCTTAGACACTACAGAAAATGAAAATAACAAAGCTTTCAAATCAGCATTGCCAGCTAGTAACACCTCTAAATATCCTAAGGCTGATATAAAATTTCATTTGAAATTGAATTAAAAATAATACACCAATGAGAGAGATGTTTTATTCTTCCTTCAAAATTAATGGTCTTAGTTGGTCCTTATCATAAAAATAATAATTTGTAATGTGTTACATTATTTTTATTTAATTATCCTGATCAGCTGATGAGAGTCATATCTCTAATGGAAGAAATTTAGGGTGTTACACTTATCTCCATTTTACAATATTCTGGGAAAAAAGTGTGTACCTGGTTTGGCCAATGAGCTGGTCACGTTTGAAGGGATTTTCTCACTAATTAGTTCCACACATTCAGACGGAAAGAATCCCACCTGTGAATGGAAAGATAAAACGATGAACGCTGTGAATCCAAAACTACCATAATTACTCTCTTTAAACAGTCTGAAATCCCTTAAAAAGACACAGCTGTGAATAAGTCTGTGAATCCCTCTCTGTATAAAATTTACAATCTTGCTGCAGCACAATATGAATATATTATCTATAGCCCTGTGTATCAGTAGGAATTACTTTACAACACATTTATCACCACTAGGAGAAACACTGACTGTAATGAGTCGATGCTGTGACTCAGATGTGACCAATAAAACTGCAAAAACATCTCAAATGTATAGTAAACATAATTCTAAAGTGATGACAGTTTTGGGACATATGGGATTTTTAATGAAATTACACATGCAGTGGAATAAACTGCAGTGCCGTGACATAAGAGGAATATATGGTGACTTTATTTTGCAGAATATTACAATATAAAAGATACATAAATTATTCTGTTAGATTTTTTTTAGAAAACTTAAAGACAGTAAATAAAAGTAGAGTAAAATAAAGTAAAGTAAAATAAAAATCAAGTAAAATAAAGTAAAATAAAATGTAAAGCAAAGTAAAATAAAACAAAGTGAAATAAAAGTAAAGTAAAATAAAGTGAAATAAAATAAAGTAGAGTAGAGTAGAGTAGAGTAGAGTAGAGTAGAGTAGAGTAGAGTAGAGTAGAGTAGAGTAGAGTAGAGTAGAGTAGAGTAGAGTAGAGTAGAGTAAAGCAAAGCAAAGCAAAGCAAAGCAAAGTAAAGTAAAACAATGCAGCATTCTACACCCACTTGAAAACCATGTTTGCCCCTCCACCAGCCAGTGTCTTCTTTAGGAGGCATATCAATTACTGATACTATGTCTCCAACCTTTTAAAGAGAAATTACGCTTCAGTTACTAATACTCCAAACTTACTATAAACCAAATCCATATATAACAATACTATAACAATACCTCAAAAGAGAGCTCATCTGCTGCTTGGGCGATGTAACGCTTTATGACATGGGCCGCAGCTACAGCGGGAACATTAATAGATGATTCATCGTGAACCAGCAGGTGGTTCCCTTTGTTATCAATCTAAGAGAGTGAAGAAAGACACATAAAACATATGAGCACATGCTGATATAATCAGTAACCAATAATTTCATATTCCCTTTTACCATGACTTGAAAGGTGCAACGTCAGTGTGGAAAATACACAAGACGCTGGGAAAGAGCAAGCAAACAGCTCATGCGACTGAGAACGCTGAGACAAGTTGAGTCAGGTGTCTCCTATCCTTGTTAATGACTAACTACATATAAGAAAGTGGGTGTGAACTGTTGTATTATACACAAAGGTCTGAAGTCTATACTAAAGTGGGATTGTGTTTCATGAGACATCGTGAGAAATTTACTGTTGCTAAAGCAAAGGTGTGAAAACTCTTTTGTTAAATACACTATGGTCAAATCGCATCTGTATTTTAAGAGGCAAGATTTGAGCAGGCAGCCACAGGAAGCCTTCAGGTGTAGTGTATAGCTTAACAAGCAGGAGTGACATTTATACCTCCATCCATGTAAGTGCTGGCCCGCAGTTGATCTTGTTATCAGCGATGGCTGAGAGACGGGAAATGTACGCAGTAATCATCTGAGAAAGTGTCTACGGAGAAAAAAAACAGACACAGAGAACGGATAATAAACAAAGAGACAAGTTTCAACACTCTCATCGTGGTCCCTTTGAGATAGAATCCATTGATCCAACACAATAACTCTGTTCCAAACCTAGTGAGTGGCCTTGTTGTCTGCCATCTATATTGTACCTTCTAATGGAGCAGTCTAACTGAAATGAGCCTCACAAGACTAATTTGACACATGCTACATAGGCAGCAACACTATGTGATGTATATATAGAGCTTTGCACAGGAAGCATAGTGAGTTTGACGTTAGCATGTTGCTAAGCTAACTACACAATAGTGTGCAACAGGTGAGCTCTGAAAGTAAAAATCCCATTCATTTTGTCTGAAGGGGAATTGGTTTTTAAAACTAACTTTTAAACCTTTAAAGATATGCCTGCTGTGAGCTATGAGGTTGTTAAATCAATAGTATATGCTTTTGTTTTGTTTTAGTATTGTTTAACTTATTTTTTAAATACCGTATTGTTCCGAATATAAGACGACTCTGATTATAAGACGACCCACCTTTTTCAAGATGTACCTTTTGGAAAAAGGCTTTTTGAAGACCAAACCTTGTATTTTATAAAGATTTTTTTTTATAAAGAAAATGCTATTATTAAAAAAAAATAAATTTTCATATTGCATATTTTTTATATTTAAATTTTTGTATTGAAAGGATGGTAAATACTGGTAAAATGTACAAACGTTCGCATTTAAAAAAAATGAAATTTTTTGGCATACCATAAAAATAACCTGTAGCCCAGGTTAGGCTATCCATCTCATAGTGAAAACCATGTAGCATAGCAAAATTTAATTAACAGTAGAACTGAAATCTTATTGTAGTTTTGAAATCCGGGTACTGTCTTGTGTTTTAAAATCACGTACGATCGAAGTTTGCTCCAGTCAGCGAGGCACGCAAACATGACAGTCACTTGCGGTAAGCTTTTCTTTGACTGTTAGCATTTTTAAGGCTGTCTTTTTGCGCTCACGATCTTCTAACATTACACTCTGACACGCCGTATTTCTTGGCACACTCGTTTTACGTGTATTTGGTGCCACCTATTGTTGCGGGTATATTATTGACATGTAAAAGTCTCTAGACCCTGAATATAAGACAAACTCATTTTTTCAGATGTATTTCTAAGAAAAAAAGTGTCTTATAATCGGAACAATACGGTAATCGTGTTCAACAGCAGAATTCCTGGTGGAAAAACTACATTACCCATGATTCTGCAGAGATATCTCCACCAATCAGAGAACTGAAACAAGCATATCCTGCCAAAAGAACACTTTAGCGTCCGTCCACTCCTATGAAGCTCTGTGAATGACGTAATCGAGTCACTCTTAAACTACTTAAATATTTGAAGACGTAGTATATACGAAATGCGTGTATGCAAAACGAAAACAAATACTTTTTGCTTTAAAGTTGGCATGAAACAGAATTTGCGATGTATATCCGAGTGAAACAGCTTATCAAACAAGAAAAAAATGCAGGCTGGGATTTTGTCCATGGGAATTGATTGGATCGTTAAATAGTTGTGGTTTGTGATGTCATGTGAGTGACAGGCTGTCCCGCCCTTGCACCAGTAAACACTTCATCAGAGAATAAAACTGATGCAGTTATTTTGATTAAAGATTATGGGAAAAATATTTCCTGAACCAATGCCGCTGAAAAAGTGGATGGGAACTATTCCATTCTATTGAGTAATTAGACTGAACAATTTTTAATCAATACTTCTCAATATTGAATGGATTACATTAACATTACCATTTTCGTCCAACATTTTGAATTTTCACTACACTTAATGCAATGCATTCTGGGATTGTCTTCACCAAGGATACATGCAAACAGTGTACTGCAACTATAAATGTGAGGTGAACCTACCTCGGCTTTGTCCTTCAGGCTGTCTATTCGGGGCAGTTCAGGAAGCCGAGAGAATCTTCTATCATAGATACAGAGGTGGAGGTGCTTGTCAAGAACACGAAAATCTTCATATGAACGCCTCACTGACCACTTACGACCCTAAGACACATAAACAGAAATGAGAGGGAATAAAGAAAGAGCAATAATCCTAAATAAAGAAGAGATAGTCAGACTGACCTTCAAATCACCTTGAGAAATCATTGAAAATGGATGATGATCAAACAAAAGTGTTTTTCAAAAATATTTTCCAAAATAATAACAATAAAGTCATAATTATGGTATACAGCATATTGCTGTCAAAATTTGGGAATTGTTAAGATTTTTTTTTTTTCCAAGAAATTAACACTTTTATTCAGCAAGGACACATTAAAATTTGTCAAAAGGGACAGTAAGGACGTTTATAATGTTACAAAACATTTCAAATAAATGCTGTTCTTTAGAACTTTCTATTAAATCAAAGAAATCAGAAAAAAAAAAAAAATGTATCAGAGTTTCCACAAAAATATTAAGTAGCACAGCTGTTTTCAACATTGATAATAATAAGAAATGTTGGTAACACTTTCTATGAAGCCCATGCTTATAAATAAGTATAAATGGGGTTAAAATTCATTAGAAGTAAGTATTACTATTCTATAAATATATTTATAAAGACTCATTAAGGCCTATACTATACTTATAAAGATCAAATATAAAATAGTTCCATGCAGAGACACTTGTTTGCTGTAAGTTATCAATTGTTTTTAATGGCTAATGTTTGCATTAGAGTCTATACATTTATAGAGGTTAGTAACTGTATTATTACTCACAATAAGAGTAATTCACTAATTTGACAGAAATACTAAAAAGACAATCACTAAAAAGTCAATGTAACTATAATATAAAAACATTATAGCAATGCATTCTGCATCTTTATAAATACATTCATGGAACCATATGACTAACTAATTAATACTTATAAATCAGTATGTAATGGATTATGAGCATGTGCATTGAAAAAGCAAATGCATGACTTACAAGTAATTATAAAAATAATATAAATGTAACTATAACTGATCTTATAATGCCGTATAGGTCTTAATGAGTCTTTATAAATATATTTATAGAAAAGTAATACTCACTTATAAATAAGTATACAGTGGGGAGAACAAGTATTTGATACACTGCCGATTTTGCAGGTTTGCCCACTTACAAATCATGTAGAAGTCTGTAATTTTTATCATAGGTACACTTCAACTGTGAGTGACGGAATCTAAAACAAAAATCCAGAAAATCACATTGTATGATTTTTAAATAATTAATTTGCATTTTATTGCATGTCATAAGTATTAGATCACCTACCAACCAGTAAGAATTCCGGCTCTCACAGACCTGTTAGTTTTTCTTTAAGAAGCCCTCCTGTTCTCCACTCATTACCTGTATTAACTGCACCTGTTTGAACTCATTACCTGTATAAACGACACCTGTCCACACACTCAATCAAACAGACTCCAACCTCTCCACAATGGCCAAGACCAGAGAGCTGTGTAAGGACATCAGGGATAAAATTGTAGACCTGCACAAGGCTGGGATGGGCTACAGGACAATAGGCAAGCAGCTTGATGAGAAGGCAACAACTGTTGGCGCAATTATTAGAAAATGGAAGTTCAAGATGACGGTCAATCTCCCTCGGCCTGGGGCACCATCACCTCGTGGGGCATCAATGATCATGAGGAAGGTGAGGGATCAGCCCAGAACCACACGGCAGGACCTGGTCAATGACCTGAAGAGAGCTGGGACCACAGTCTCAAAGAAAACCATTAGTAACACACTACGCCGTCATGGATTAAAATCCTGCAGCGCACGCAAGGTCCCCCTGCTCAAGTCAGCGCATGTCCAGGCCCGTCTGAAGTTTGCCAATGATCATCTGGATGATCCAGAAGAGGAATGGGAGAAGGTCATGTGGTCTGATGAGACAAAAATAGAGCTTTTTGGTCTAAACTCCACTTGCCGTGTTTGGAGGAAGAAGAAGGATGAGTACAACCCCAAGAACACCATCCCAACCGTGAAGCATGGAGGTGGAAACATCATTCTTTGGGGATGCTTTTCTGCAAAGGGGACAGGACGACTGCACCGTATTGAGGGGAGGATGGATGGGGCCATGTATCGTGAGATCTTGCCAACAACCTCCTTCCCTCAGTAAGAGCATTGAAGATGGGTCGTGGCTGGGTCTTCCAGCATGACAACGACCCGAAACACACAGCCAGAGCAACTAAGGAGTGGCTCCGTAAGAAGCATCTCAAGGTCCTGGAGTGGCCTAGCCAGTCTCCAGACCTGAACCCAATAGAAAATCTTTGGAAGGAGCTGAAAGTCCGAATTGCCCAGCGACAGCCCCGAAACCTGAAGGATCTAGAGAAGGTCTGTATGGAGGAGTGGGCCAAAATCCCTGCTGCAGTGTGTGCAAACCTGGTCAAGAACTACAGGTATGATCTCTGTAATTGCAAACAAAGGTTTCTGTACCAAATATTAAGTTCTGCTTTTCTGATGTATCAAATACTTATGTCATGCAATAAAATTCAAATTAATTACTTAAAAATCATACAATGTGATTTTCTGGATTTTTGTTTTAGATTCCGTCTCTCACAGTTGAAGAGTACCTATGATAAAAATTACAGACTTCTACATGCTTTGTAAGTGGGCAAACCTGCAAAATCGGCAGTGTATCAAATACTTGTTCTCCCCACTGTAAATGGAGCTATAATTCATTATGAGCACGGACTTCATAGAAAGTGTTACAGAAATGTTTTTGTAGCACCAAATCAGCATATTGAATGATTTCTGAAGGATCATGTGTCTGTGGTTTGTAGACTTCATACAGATGTAAAACAATAAGATTTGCTCCAGCGGTTCAGAAACAGTAGAGTGGGACTCTTCTAAATTCTTTCAGCTCTCACACTCACCAGCACAAAAACGGGCTCTGAATTCATATTTTTAGAAGTTCTGTGGACGAGTACAAAACCCTCCCAGAGCAAAAAACACCCCCATTGTTTCGGTGTGGAAAGAAATACAAGTCCAAGAGTATTTACATTTACAGCTTTGTCTTCATCTTGGCCTCAAAAAGTCTTTTCCTAAATCCGGACGCATTCCATGAAACAGATAAATTGCTGTGTAAACTGCATGTGGTTGGCCTGCCTGTTTGATCTGAAGCTCTTAAAGGTCTTTTTATAACTTCACCATTTTTGCTAGCATGGCAGCGGGCTTAGCTTTTGCTCTGTTGCCATAACAAATCAGTGAACCTGGGATGATATTTTCTTTCCTCTGTCAAACTGTAATGGCTACAGAGGTTGTAGTTTTTCCCTGTGAAACAAGCTTACCTGGCAACATATTTGGACAAGATACACTAACTCCTTTGGGTCCAGGCCATTGTGTGTGAGGTCGTTCTGATCCTCAGGTAAAGACAACTGTGGAGAGACGCACACAGAGAGAGAGATTCTCAACGTAATTATTCCTTAATACTCCTATTACAACATACTCGCAAAAAAAAAAAAAAAAACATTATACAGTCAAAAGGAGAATATTAAGTACATACTACAAAAAAACTGTGCAAAATGAAGTTCATTACGAACCATGCATCACAATACTCCTGTGTGGCACCAAACATTTAAGACTGCAACATGGCTTTATGAAAATGAAAATCCAAAAAGTTAACTAAAATATTATCATGGCGACAAAATTATAATAATTTCAACATTTAATAATACATTATTAAAATCAAAAGTTGTATTAGTTAACATTAGTTCATGCACTGTGAACTAACATGACCATGAAAATTTTTATTAACTATATTAACAAATACTGTAACAAATATATTGCTCATTGTTAGTTCATGTTAGTTAATATATTAACTAATGTTAACAAATGAGACTTTATTGTAAAGTGTTACCATTATTTGTATTCTTGCTGATATACTATTGCCCTAAATCTATCTGGACAAATAGAAATAAGAAATAAGAATTACATACAGCAGCATAAAAAACACTTTAAGCTAAATATTTTATAAAAGGCAGCTTGTGTTTCAAATAATAAATAATACATATTGCTTAAAATGAAGATAAAGTATTGAGACACTGTGGCAGTTATAACACACATTTAATTTAAAAAAAATCCCCTCAAGACCAATTAGCCATTGCAACCAACAACTAAGTTTAAAAGAAAAGAGATATATATATATATATATTATTTTTATACTTAGTGGAGGCAAGGCAACCACCTTTTGCCTCCACGTCGTGCATTAAAATAGTTTAATGCACAGCTAGCCGTGGATTATCCCTTACATATATGCCCAGTTCAACTCTCCACTAAATGTCATCAGCTCCAGAGAAAGAATGAGAGAGATGATGATGGATTTTAGAGGCTGCAGAAACAACAGGCCCTGATGAGTGACACAGAGACAACAAGAGATCTATACCACCCCTACATTGTACCTGATTCTAAGTGGTTTCAGAAAGCCAACACAGAGGAATATTCCCAAAACACTAGTGTAGCAGTTCCAGTGCAACTTCACCAACACTTTTCCTCAGAAGTTTCCACAGCTGCTGGCTGAGCCCAACATTGAATGAATGTCCTCTATAAAACATCACAACAACATCTTGTCCCGGCAAATGTGATTTCGACCCATGACTCCAAAAGCTGATGTGATTCAGGGGTTTCAATATGCAAATAAAGCATCCAGTCAGGCAAAGTCCACAAAGAGGCTGTGCTTGTAGTGTCTGCTGTAATTTACTTCTCTGCATCATCTCAGTAATGCAAACTCCCCATGCATCATTCAAACACACACACACACACACCAGCCTTCACATCAAAGACAAGAACTGCGTCCCGTTAATTGATAGAAAATGCCGATCCAACACTGAGCCACTTCAAAGGTGCATTAAATAAATGAAACCATTGATTATATATATATATATATATATATATATATATATATATATATATATATATATATAAAAAACACTAACAGAAACGTACACAAGCTTTAATGACCTACTTAGCCATTGCAGTTCAGTAAAGTAATACAAACTGCAGGATAAGCACTTGATATACATTAGATCCGACACCATATTTCCCCTAAGCTCAAATAAGTCCATTAAAATAATGCACATTAATGTATTTTACATCCCAATGTATCTAATTGAATTATTTTGGATCAACAAAACCCAAAAGCACTGAAAATCTAAATCAGGTTTTTTTCCTCCAGGAAAAGTATCTGTAAATAAATAAACAAATAAAGCTTTAACAAAAGTAAATTTATTTGAAATGCAAGATTTTAAGGCTTATTTTCATAGATTATATCTTAAATAAAATTTATTTTCGTTTTAAAACGAAATCTTACATACTTTAGTGAATCAAAATTTGCCAGTGGGGTAAGAATTTTTTTTATAAAATACTACAAAAATAAAGACTATTCAAGATGGAGCCTCTGAAGATAGTAATCTTATTTTACATAATTTCTGAGAGGAAAAAAAATAAATAACTAGAGAGGACCACAAAAAATATGATACACAGTGTAGTGTAAAAACAGTAGTGTATAACGTGCAGTGCAGTGTAGTATATATATACAAACAATAGTAAAATCACATGACAAAGGAGGCAAGGATTTTAATTTCCTCAAAGTGGTTATAATTATTCCTGTCTGAATAAAACGAATGGATACTCACTGATATGTCGTCTGTCTTGTCGTATCAGCATGCTCAGGCCCATTCTGACAGAGTTCCCTATCATCTCACACCTGAGCCTTTCCTTATTCAGCCTCTCTGCTGATGTTCTGCATGACTGCTGCACGCAGACGCAGTAACCCGTCACACACACCCCCACAGACCAGCAGCCTGTGCTCAGTCAGCCCAGCTCATCAAAAACAAACGGTCGGATTTACAGCGGAATGAAAATCAGCAGTGTGCTGCAGTCAAAACACGACCTGTCTGAAACACGGACCTTTTCCCTTCTTCATCTCCTGCAGTAGAGGGTTGTGCATGATGCTATGTCTAATTACAACTGAGGAAGAGGACAAATATAGAAATGGAGCACCCCCCTCCCCACCACCACCACCTTCTTAGCCCCTCCCTGCGCTGAATGTTGGTCCTCCCACTGGATCCATGCAGAAAGGAGCAGTGCTCTCAGATACAGAGATCAGAAGAGGACAGATGCATCAATGTTTTGGGACGAATATTTTACATTGGTCATCCAGTGGTGACTGTCTATTTAACAAAAATATCCTAAATTAATATAACGAATAATATAATTAATATAAATATAATATAATTAATATAATATAATATAATATAATATAATTTAATTGTACAAAAAAAAAATTCAAATTTATCATAGAATGATCATACGTTCTGAACAAAAACATGTTTCAATGACATTTAAAGGCACAATATGTAATTTTCGCCGCTAGAGGTCGCTTAATTTAAAACAAAGGCGTAGCTTGATGACGCCTTGATTTCGCGGAATCAAGTTGTTGTCTTCACCTCTACAGCCGGTGGAAAAGAATCTTGGGCAGAAATCATATTCATGGATGAGCTAATGTATTAAAGACTTATTAACGTTACTGTAATATGAAGCAGGGTGGGGCTGAAAGCCGTTGGAGCGGAACGAGGCCACTGGAGCAATTTCTAATGAGAGACAAGGGCGACACACTTTGGTGTTTCCATGGTTTCTACAAAATAAAAATAAAAAATAAATTAAAAAAAAATTGAGGGTAATGCGGGTATGATGTCATTGATAGGCGACGCACGTACATGGTCCGTGTCCTGGTTCAAATTGCTTATTTCTCTGGATGTAAACATTCTTGGAAACATTTGGGATAATGCAAGTACACAAGTCAATAAAATATATAAAATTGTGGTTTTTGGATATTTTAATCCAAAAATCTCACATATTGTGCCTTTCAAGACCCCATAAAATGGTCTGACAGACACCATTTTCATTTTTCTGTATTGACACATGTACTTCCTATTGCAAGAGTAAATTGGGGTGGGACATATGAAAAGAGGAATTGTCCTTTTTTTAAAAGTCAACAATGCCATAATTGCTTTCTGTGTTTGGTGGGGGTGGGGGGTATCATTATTTTACATACATATTTTTTTTTTTTAATTCACTTTGTCTGGATATGATGAACTGAAATGAGAGCTGAAAATTGCCCAATAAGTCTATGTTATTCTTGTTATTGCACATTGTAATTATGATTTTGTTTTGATTTCCACAAGTCAATGTTTTTGGCTCACTTTCCCAGAAGAGAAAGAGTATAATTTTCAAATGTGTATGTTATTTTGACAACTTCAAGGGGCACACTCGCATACAGATGGCCTCAAAACAAATCTTTAAAACCTGAAATGCTGTGCTGAAAACTCCACTCGAGTCTTTGCAACCTTACCATGATAGGCCCTGTCTAAACCACTGGTTTGGAAAATTCCTCTTGTAAAAATATGCCAGTTTTTTCTTTTTCTTTGGCTGAATCTATAAAAACCCGAGATCAAGTGCAAAAATCAATTTAGAACTTGTAATATTGAATAAAAGACATAAGCGCATTTAAGTTTGTAGAAACTGCAGATGCCAAAGGTCTTCCACACCAGAACTAAACTGTTTACGTCACACAATCCGTGGATTAAAATTCCACTCAAGTAATAAATTGCAGCAAAAGCTTTTTTAAACAGAGGTAGCAATAATCCAAGAGAAAATTCCTCAAGTTACATAAAAGCTAGAAAGAGTAACCCAGTGGTCATGAGTCGACCTTTCTCCATCTGGAGCCACAGCTTATCTACAGTACAGAGCCATAATTTATACAAGGATTGTCAGCAATTCAATCATGTCATGCATCTTCACCTAAAGAGGAGTGCCAGGAGTCTTAAAGATCAGAAATTAATCAAGCTCCAAAAATATGATAAATCATATAACCCAGCACTGACCCACTTTATAATGTACATCCTGGATCTGTATCCATCTATCTCATATTCTACGAGACTTCTTGATCATGAGTTTTCGGTAACTTAATGCATTGCTGTTTCATTACAAAATCTTGATGTTGCTCACCCAGTAGTATTATCAGCCATGCAGATTAAGCTCAGATAGCAGGAGTATCAATATTTCAAGATTGCTCCACCTATACTGGAAACCATTTTCTCATGCACTGTTTGTGGAACCTGCTGAAACCTGCAGGTTTGGGTCCGTTCTAATGAAATGGCTGTGAGTGAAGGCTGCAGCGCCACATGAGGCCTTCCCCTTTGTCTGAGGTGATTTATGATGGAAAACACATAGACTTAATCAATGTCCCAACCAGCTGCTCATAAGGAAATGGAGGTGACGGTTCTGAGATCAGTAAAAGCCATTACAACATCACTGAATTTGGCCCAGTTCTTCCTCCATCGCTTTCTGCACTAGTGAGGAAGAGGCAGGGATCCTGAAAGCTCCTCTGTAAACCTGAGCCGAGGAATGTGGAGCATTCACACCACCTCTGGGAATGCAACAAAGGTCTAGAAGACGCCACAGAACGGATGTTAACTCAATACCCTATTCTAGGACTAAACACAGACAAGGTTATTCTAGTGGTCTACAAAGTACTTGAAAGCTTAGACCACATTTAAAAATGTATGAATGTCATTGTATTAGACAAAATATGAAACCAGTCATGTGCGTCTGAAATCGCATACTGTCTGAGTAGGTACTACATTTGAATTTTAACTTACTTTGCGACCATTAAAAAAAAGTTATATATAGTATTTTTCTATATAGTATAGTACTTTGAAAGATATTTTTAAAAACAACAATGGAAAAAATTGCTAAAATGATTTCAATATTTTCACAAGTTGAAATTTAGGGGTTAGGGTTCGGGACAGCTACCTCCTAGTTGAAAGTAGCCAATAAATGATTTTTTTTTTTAAATAAAATATTATATTTTAAATAGTATTGTGGGATTCAATAGATAATATAAGGATTTTAGTAAACATCTAAGATTTGAATACTTAAATGCTTTTTAAAATGTGTTTTATGGTTGTAGGACAGCAGTTTGCACCAAGTCTGTAGAATGGCCCATATAGTAGGGAAGTATTGGATTTCGGACGCAGAGTAAGTGTGGCGAAATACTTTTTGAGGCCACTGTATTTTGTTTAGGATAGTGATTTAGTTTTCACTAAATAACTAAATAATAATAATAATAATAATAATAATAATAATAATAATAATAATAATAATAATAATAATAATAATAACAACAACTTTTACTGAAAAACACTTAGTGAAACCTAAAATATGAGTTTCTATGTAATGTGATAATGACCAAATGACCTGTAGGCGAAATGTGCATCTCTCTCATATTTCATCTCTCATATACATGCACAAAATGCACATGGTCAGTGTTTACATAAAATAAGATAGCTTAAAAAAAAATTATAATAATAAAAATTACATTATTATTAATATTAATTTTTTTATTATAATAATAATATAATTTTTAATATTATTTACTAGAGTCCATACATTTTTTTCTAAGTTTACACCGGAAAGACAAAAGGCACCATGGCATGAAATTGCTGCTATCTGATACATGTTCACTGATATAGCATTGTTAAACTGCTAAAATGTGCCAATGAGCTTTGAAAGCAACAAAAGATAAAGTGGTAATAAACAACATTCCTTCTGAAACATCTCATTTCTTATTTAACTGCCAAGTTTGGAGTAGAGTATCTGTTTACTGGTACATGCATGAGTCTGGACTCCTCCAGCCCCCGGCCACTGTGTGTCAGTGTGACGTACTCAAGCAATTGAATGCGATCTAATAGAACAGGAGTCTGTGTGACCTTGAGAGCTGAAACACACAAGATGATGGAGGCGCAGAGCACAGAGCTGTGACACGTGAAGGCAAACTTCCTGTCACGTCAGCTATGACAACGTACCTTGTTCATGATGCATCAAAACCAACACCCTCAGCTCTCAGAGCAGTATACTGTACATACAGTAAAAAAAACTGAGGAGGGGCTCAGTGGAATTTACTGGAAACGATATCTGCTGCTCTCTGCTGGAACCCATAAGCATAGCAAAAATCTGGCTAGACAAAAACATGTTTTGGGCCTGATATGTTGAAATAAAAATGGACAAGCCTAGTTTGATGTTCAGAGACAGTATGGAGAGAAGACAGGAAGCAGACTGACCACAAATAGAAAAAAAACAAAAAAACAAATACAGCTGCAAATATGGAATGGAAATCACATCTATCAGTTAAAAGTGCCTTTTCTGATAAAGTTTGTTTACTTGAGAACACACATAACTGGACTAGCCTAGAATTGTTTTTTTTAAGTGTGATTTGAAAAAAGTTTTTAGTTGCTTGAGGGTGTAACCAAAATGGCTGCCATGTGAACTGACTTGCCTTAAAGGGACTTTGTTCATTCGTTAGAGTATGTCTGCATAAAACTAATGCAAATCTCCACCACAGCTATTAATGTCATTAATCATCATGGTTACGATGACTATGAAGATATTAACATATGACCGCCCACATTTACATATCAATGCATTAACATATGCAGCATCCTGGCTTGTGCTGATAAAGTGCAAGTCAGCCAGTTTGCACAATCATACCAGAACATTGGCATAAGAACATAAAATATTGCAATGCATATTTCTGAGTAAGGAACAATGCGTTTAAACAAGTTTCAATTGTTAAATAACATTTCAGTGTCTAAATTCATTTTTTGACTGCTCAAAACATATACAGAATTTTTAAATACAATAAAGAAGTTTGATAAAATAGCATTTTCCCAGTTTTACATTGGTTGTACCACCTGACACGGAAAGTGTACCAACACCCATACTTTAAATTAGCTATTTTTATCAGTATTTGAGAGATCTGCAAACCTTTTCACTCTGCCACGGGTCAGTTGGGGTCCTCTGGATGCTACATTATCATGCTTACTGTTATTACCTTGTCAATTCATAATAAAAGACCCATTTTTGCATTTGTGCCACCCGGACATTTGAAAATATACAAATTCCTGGACAAGTTTTTCAATTATCACCAGCTTATACAAAAGGTTTCAAACATACAATTATGCCATGGTATTTAAATTTGAATTTCTTGTTATTAAAACACAATTTTAAATAGTTTGTCTGTTCATTTGTGCGGAACGTTGCGCCACCTGACATTTTGGGGGTTTAAGATATCGAAATATAAAATAATATTTATTATTTGAATGTACTGAAAATTAATTAAATAGGTTTTATAGAATAAAGTGGTATATTTCATGAATTTAATCAAGTTATTTTAAAAAGGAAATATTGCAATTGGACACAAAAATATGTACGTCATGTCTTTGACCCATATATAAAGTGTAGAATATGGCCATTTCCATTCAAAAGTCTGGGATCAGAATGGTTTTTTTAAAAGAAATTGATCATTTTAATTAGCAAGGACGCATTTCTACAAAAACAGTAATATACATACAGTGTGTGTGTGTGTAATATATATATATATATATATATATATATATATATATATATATACACACACACATATATACACACACACACACACATACATATATATTTATTTATTTATTTATTTATATTTTATTTACAAAAAAGTTATTTTTGTTTACTTTCTATTTATCAAAGAATCCTGAAAAAAAATGTATCATGATTTTCCACAAAAATAATAAGAGCACATCATTGATAAGAAAAGTTACTTGAGGAGAGTTGTCAGTTTACAGATATTGCCATTATCTGAGGAAATGGACACTTGTATACATTTAAAAATTTGGGGAGGAACAATAAAGTTGAAATCGAAACAGCTAGCCAATATGTTTTCCAGAGTCTGAAGATCTTGTAGCAAATAACCAGAGAGACCAATGTGGAATGCTTGTAACGTAAACCTCAGCCCTGATTTCATCATGATGGATAATCTGACCACAACCAAGAGCCTAATTAACACATTCCCGTCAACCATGAGTGATCATGGCCTTCAGCAGGACTGCATTTACCAGAAAACCCTCACCTGCACAGAGCCAAAGTCGACATTCTCATAGTGGAAGTGGGCACATTCTGCCAGCCTGGGAAAATGGCCTTTGGTGAGGGACAGTCTGCAAAACAAAAAGAGCTCATCAGTATTCTCCTCCGTAGGTCTGATGGTGACAAAACAGAAAATGAATTCTATTGAAACCTCTTTAACATATAAACACCTACTTTTTGACGTGCTTGACCTTCATGCTGGCCGTACTGACACATGAGCGCAGAGAAGACTCTGCAGGCAGTTCATGGACCATCGGCGCTCCTCGAGCCTGCATATACAAACACACACACACACACACAAACAAACAAACAATTACACAGCACTCTAAACGGTTGAAGCGTGACATACAGAAATCCAGTACACAGACGCACCATAACAGCAATGGCGTCCTCCCAGCCTGCAGTCTCTGCTGGCTGCAAGCTCCTATCTTCCTCCCCCTCATCCTCCTCTGGGTGGGGCCTTAAAGAAAAGAGAATCAGAGAGGGGTATGTTGAAATAAGCTTATGCTACGACATACATACATACCTCTGCATAGCATCACTCGGCACAAAGCAATAACACAGATGAAATTCCTGAACTAGGATTGTCTTAAAGGAATAGTTCACCTCAAAACGACTCAAATTTGTATTGATCTTCTGTAGAACATAAAATAAGAGGTTTTGTAAAATGCTCATGCTGCTCTTTTCCAATGCATGAAATCATTTAGTGATCAGAGGTTGTCAACTCCAAAAAGCTCCTTAAAAATCATCCATATGACTAGTACACTATATTCCAGGTCTTCTGAATCCACACAAGAGCTTTGAATGAGGAACAGACCAAAACTTACATGCTGGAATACTCTACACGACTTTTCCCCCGATTTGCAGCCTGGAGGATGCTAGTTGCAGGAAGTCATAGCATTCTGCAGATTTTGGGCAGTCAGAGTTAACCGATTTCAAAGAAAAATCGCATAGCATATCAGGGGAACGAACTCAGATTTTTTTAGCTTCAGACAAAATCTGTTTAGATGTTAAAAGTCATTAGTGTATTCCTGCCTTAAACTGGCACCACAATATGGTCACAGCACAAAAAGGTAATCGCATGACTTAAGAAGAATTGGAATATAACTCACAAATCATATTGACTATTTGGTAACACTTTAGTTTAGGGTCCAGTTCTCACTATTAACTAATTGCTTATTATCATGCATATTACTAGGATACTGGCTGTTTATTAGTACTTATAAAGCACATATTAATGCCTTATTCTGCATCACCATATTCTACATCCCTTAATCCTACCCAATACCTAAATTTAACAACTACCTTACTAACTATTAATACGTTTTTTTAAGGAGTTATGATGCTTTTCAAAAGAACATATTTAGTATTCAATAGAAGGAACAACATGAGGGTGAGTAAATGACAGAATTTTTAATTGCTCTTAATTTTGTTTTGAAGGCCTCCTACAACAGGTTTACATGCAGGTCAAAAAACACTTAATTTTCTTATAATATACATTGCACATCACCTCATTTCTCAGTGTCTGAAAACGGTTCGTTCAAAGATTCAGTCTCTCTAAACCCCTCCTTTCAGAGAGACTGCTCTGCTCTGATTGGTCAGATGGCCCAGTCTGTTGTGATTGGTCTACCGCTTACCGCGTTTTGGAAACGAAACGCCCATTACCATATCTGAATTTCAGCTCCGGAGGCTTCCTCAGCACTTGATACACAGTGATACGAACAGTAACTATGCCGTCGGTTTTACCGTATCAATCAGAGTCCTCATCCTTTGGAAGTGGATCAAAGTGGATTTGCTTTGGCAGCGGTGAAAACGGCATCTTCTCAACATGTCGGCAACATAAACCAAACTCTTCCAGGCCTCAGCTACAACTACAACTACAGTGTTTGAGCACGGGTCAAAATAGCCAATGAAGACCATAGGCTGGAGTTATGCAAATTTGTTACAAACTTACAGAGATTTGTACGAGGAAGTGAGACTGGAATTACTGGAACTCATTTCAGGCAGTTCAGAATCACTTTTTTCTTTTGGCAGACAAAAACTCCATTTATCGTGCACTTTTGCAAACGGCTATATTACACACTACATGAAAGGTAATATTTGAAAAAGCATAACGGGCACTTTTTGTAGACCTAAACCCAGGTCCCCACAAGCCAACAGCTCTTACAGTTGTGGTCAGATTCATTGGAACCGCTCGTAAATATGATCAAAGATGGCTGTGAAAATAAATCTGCATTGTTTATCCTCTTGATCTTTCATTTTAAAAAATTCGCAAAAATCTAACCTTTCACTGAAGTAAAATAATTGAAATTGGGGGGGTTTTCATAAAAATCACATTATGAAATAAATATTTTTCTCCAAAACACATTGGCCACAATTATTTGCACTCCTAGAGTTTTTTATATTCCCATTAATATTTACATTTTAGCACATCAGGGTGACTAGGAACATGAAATTGTCCAGCTATGACTTCTTGTTCCACAGGAGTATAAATATGAGGAAACACAAAGCCCAAATTCCCTTAATCATTCATCACAATGAGTTAAACCAAAGAATATAGTTCTGATGTGCAGCAAAAGATTGTTGAGCTTCACAAAATAGAAAGTGGCTGTAAGAAAACAGCTAAAGCATTGAAAATACCCATTTCCACCATCAGGGCAATAATTAAGATGTTCCAATCAACTAAAGATGTTACGAATCTGCCTGGAAGAGGACGTGTGTCTATATCGCCCTAATGCACGGTGAGGAGGAGAGTTTGAGTGGACAAAGACTCTCCAAGGATCACAGATGGAGAATTGCAGAGATTAGTTGAGTCTTGGGGTCAGAAAAAAACACCACGTTGTTTGCGAGGGTTTCAAGAAAAATCTTCCTCGCTCATCCAAAAACAAACTCCAGCATATTCAGTTGTCAGACACAGAAAACACACCACATGGGTTTGGTGCAAACAGGGATAAAAAGTACCCCTTGCCCATGGGTAAATATACCGCTGTATCTTTAATGTTGTGGGCCTATTTTTTTGCTGGAGGTCCTGGAGATCTTGTTCAGATACATGGTATCATGGATTCTAGCAAATACCAACAGATTTAAAAAAAAAAAAAAAAAAAAAAAAAAAAAAAAAAATAATATATATATATATATATATATATATATATATATATATATATATATATATATATATATATATATATATATATATATATATATATATATATATATATATATATATATATATATATATATATATATATATATATAAAAATCCTTCCATCAGGACAATGATGTCAAAATCAACACAAAAATGTGTGACTGAGCTCAAAATTAAGCTTCTGCCATGACCATCCCAGTTCCCTGACCTGAACTGTATAGAAAATGAGTGGGGTGAACTGAAGAGAAGAGATGGGAATCTGAAGGATCTGGAGAGATTCTGTATGAAGGAATGGTCTCTGATCTCATGTCTCTAAACTCATCAGGCATTATAGAAGACGACTCAGAGCTGTTATCTTGGCAAAAGGAGGTTGCAATAATTCGGTGCCAATAATTGTGGCCAACGTGAACTAGAGAAAAACGTTTTATAATGAGATTTTCCCCCCACTTTCATTTTTTTTTACTTCAATGAAAGGTTAGATTTTTGCGATTTTTTTGAATGAAAGACTAAAAGGATAAAAAAAAAAAAAAAACAGCCATTTTTACAGCCATCTTTAATCAGATTTACCAGCGGTGCCAATAATTCTGACCACAACTATATAAGTCCCGAACATGTGCACAGTCCACTCCGTT
The DNA here is from genome assembly GCA_039654105.1 of Coreius guichenoti. Classification (NCBI taxonomy): domain Eukaryota; kingdom Metazoa; phylum Chordata; class Actinopteri; order Cypriniformes; family Gobionidae; genus Coreius; species Coreius guichenoti. The sequence continues at coordinate 34,451,341 of CM077174.1, forward strand.
GGATATATTCCTTCTGACTCAAATCCTTTCTTCACAGTTTGGCTGCCTAATCAATCAGGACATGCGGACAATAAACTAACAAAGTTGAGAGGCACCACTCATTACACTGAACTCATGACCTCTGGGTGAGGAAATAACAAAACAACGAGCTACAATTTGACCAAGGCCAAGCTGTGCAAATAACGCAAGAGTAAAGCTGCTAAACAAACACATGCCAGTCCTAATGCGTTTTCAATCCATAAGGATCTTAGGTATAGGAAAATTACAAAATCAGTTGCAAGTGAGGACCTTATATACAGTGGGGAGAACAAGTATTTGATACACTGCCGATTTTGCAGGTTTTCCTACTTACAAAGCATGTAGAGGTCTGTAATTTTTATCATAGGTACACTTCAACTGTGAGAGACGGAATCTAAAACAAAAATCCAGAAAAATCACATTGTATGATTTTTAAATAATTAATTTGCATTTTATTGCATGACCTAAGTATTTGATCACCTACCAACCAGTAAGAATTCCGGCTCTCACAGACCTGTTAGTTTTTCTTAAAGAAGCCCTCCTGTTCTCCACTCATTACCTGTATTAACTGTACCTATTTGAACTCGTTACCTGTATAAAAGACACCTGTCCACACACTCAATCAAACAGACTCCAACCTCTCCACAATGGCCAAGACCAGAGAGCTGTGTAAGGACATCAGGGATAAAATTGTAGACCTGCACAAGGCTGGGATGGGCTACAGGACAATAGGCAAGCAGCTTGATGAGAAGGCAACAACTGTTGGCGCAATTATTAGAAAATGGAAGAAGTTCAAGATGACGGTCAATCTCCCTCGGCCTGGGGCACCATGCAAGATCTCACCTCATGGGGCATCAGTGATCATGAGGAAGGTGAGGGATCAGCCCAGAACTACACGGCAGGACCTGGTCAATGACCTGAAGAGAGCTGGGACCACAGTCTCAAAGAAAACCATTAGTAACACACTACGCCGTCATGGATTAAAATCCTGCAGCGCACGCAAGGTCCCCCTGCTCAAGCCAGCGCATGTCCAGGCCCGTCTGAAGTTTGCCAATGACCATCTGGATGATCCAGAGGAGGAATGGGAGAAGGTCATGTGGTTTGATGAGACAAAAATAGAGCTTTTTGGTCTAAACTCCACTCGCCGTGTTGAGGAAGAAGAAGGATGAGTACAACCCCAAGAACACCATCCCAACCGTGAAGCATGGAGGTGGAAACATCATATTGCCCAGCGACAGCCCCGAAACCTGAAGGATCTGGAGAAGGTCTGTATGGAGGAGTGGGCCAAAATCCCTGCTGCAGTGTGTGCAAACCTGGTCAAAAACTACAGGAAACGTATGATCTCTGTAATTGCAAACAAAGGTTTCTGTACCAAATATTAAGTTCTGCTTTTCTGATGTATCAAATACTTATGTCATGCAATAAAATGTAAATTAATTACTTAATCATACAATGTGATTTTCTGGATTTGTTTTAGATTCCATCACTCACAGTTGAAGAATACCTATGATAAAAATTACAGACTTCTACATGCTTTGTAAGTGGGCAAACCTGCAAAATCAGCAGTGTATCAAATACTTGTTCTCCCCACTGTAAATGTCCTTAGACCGTTAGTAAAGCTGTTTAGGATGTGTAACAGTTAAACCACTCTTGCGATCAATCAGATTACGAAAAAACCTATTATGTGACAAAATAACAGTTTATAATCCAATCATGATGAATTATACTCAAAAGTTTCATTAATTTCACATCTACACTTCATGAAATGATCCACCCATTTCAGATAATCTCCAGAGCATTACCCAGTTCACCCTGCAGCTGAGAACATGGCCAAGAGGGTCAAAACAAGGAGACATTATAGAAGATCAGATCAGCGGTGGTAAAAAGCACACTATTGTATGTTTTGCGACACACAATATCACAATATCGCTTCAATCAGTCAGTCAGTCACAAATGAATCCACCCTAAGTAACAAAGAACAGGGCTTGAAATATGATGCACTGCAGGGGTAAGGAAAGGTGAGCTGGAACAGCTTTAAGGATTGGAAAGCCTTTAGAATGGGAATAAAAGCCTGGAGTTTAGGCGATTCATTCAGTAGACAAAAGACAGAGTCAGTGATTTTGTTCCAGAACATCCCACACTCCCCCTTCCTCCTCCAGATTAGAACATCGTGAGATTGAATGATAAAAATGCCTGATCCCCTTCATGGAAGAAAGAGGCAAAAGTTTACTGCCATTTTAAAGTCACAGGTGCAACATAATGGCAGGATAGTGAGTTTCAAATAATAAATTATGGGTCAACACTGCCAAAAAATTATTTTCTTACTCAGTATTTTTGTCTTGTTTTCCACTACAAATATTCAAGATACATTTACTTGAAAAGCAAAATTACTTTTGAAGATATTTTGAAGATCTTGTTTAATGAAAAATGTATCAAAAAAATGTGGAGTTCATGCTTAAAAGAAAAAATATCTGTTAGTACAGTAAGAAAAATAATCTTGTTTTCCATTTGAATTAAGTTTATTTTTCTTAACGTGCTGACAGACATTTTTTTTTATTGTTTTAAGATTTTTTTTTTTTTTTATTCAGAAAACAAGAATTAGTATGTTAAGTCATTTTGCAAAGGTAACACTTTATTTTAAAGTGACAGTTACACGTTACTACATGTACTTACTATTGTAATAACAGTAAATTATGCATTATTAATTACAAGTCCAACCCTAAACCAAACCCTAAGTCTATATTAAATATAGTTAGTTCATATTACTCAGTACTTATTTGAGTAAGTACAATGTAACTATGTCACCTTAAAATAAAGTGTAACCCAAGTAAATGCATCTTGACTAAAGAATTTTTAGATATTTTTTAAAACAAGACAAAAATAAAAAAAAATTATCAGAGTGTCCATGATAGTGATAATTTTGTCAGCTATTTTTTTTGTGTGTGTGCCAAATGTCTTTGTTAGTTATTATCATATTTAGTCAACCTTTAACCTGTTTTTTGTTAGTCAAGTTTTAGTTGACTAAAAGTCTGGGCATTTTAGTCTAATTTTAGTCAATGAAAATATTGACATTTTAGTCATATTTTAGTCACATTTAGCCATGCTGCACAATAATGGTTAATGTAATCATGAATATTTTGCTCAAAATTATAATTACAATAATTAATCATGACTGTTGTCATTTGAGAAACTGCTGCTCATGCCATCCAATGAACAGGAATGTAATTTTGAAAGAAAAAAAAACAAACAATATATAATATTCAGTTTTCTCTTTTTCTGAGAGATTTTGGTAACATTTTTATTTTTTAAACTACATATTTGTCATCTTTTTCATCAACAATATTGCATGTTGATATAGTCACAGTTAAAGGTAAACATTTTTCGCCAACAATTAACTATCATAAAAACACACTTGTGCCATGTTCACATCTTAATCATTATTTAATAAAAAAAAAAAAGATACTTTTGGACTTTTATGAGTGTTTTGTATAGTTTCCTGTTTTATGTATTTTTCTGCATGTTAGTTGCATCACATGATTTTGATCTGGCGGAATAAATTCAAATATTAATAAGCAGGTTTGTTAATTTTCAATAAAATAATAATAAAAGATTAACTACAGTACTTATGTTTTTCCATTCAAGAATTTAATGTTTTAATCACACTTTTTCTTTATTACATGATATTAGAAATAAATGAATAGTTAATATAAATAAACCATCATGTCATTGACTATTACATGAAACCATGCCTGCTTGCTCGGGGAGGTACAAACATTCATTGATGACTGTCCTTGTTATCATCTCTGTAGGGCACCAGTTGCACACAAATCACCACTATAATTTACTCCTCGGGGGACAAATTCACATCTGCTGCATGCAGTGCTGCTGAAATATGCTGTCTCAGAAACAGAATAAGGTGACCAGTCACATGGCACATAAAATGCCCATGTGTGCAAAAACCAGTACAAGCACTGCACCTGATTATGCAGCGATTCAGCCAATTGTGAAGAAAATGCCTCATCTAACCTTGCAAGAGAGACACACAGGCACACACACACGCAGACACACGCTACAAGAGCATAACTAACCATAATCGAGCAGCTGCCAAAGCACACTGAGAGGAGAAGTATGCATGCTGATACTCACCCTTCACAGGGATCATGACTGCATGCGTCTCTCAGAGGTGTTGGAGCTCTGCCGTGTGTCGCTGCTGCAGTCCCGCTGCACGCCTCCATGATACTGAGTCACTGCAACAGCTGCCCGTCTGTGAGGGGAGGGAGGAGACCGGACTTTAAGATAAACCTCCAACCTTGGCAAGGATGAAGGCCTGTGACATGCACATGTGTGTTATGTATGTACATGGTGGATTTATTTACATACTTTTTACTGCCATACCAGCATCAAGGGCTATATTCATTGCCAGTGTTGGGGAGTAACTAGTTACATGTAACGGAGTTACATAATTTAGTTAAAAAAATAAACGTAACTGTAATCCATTAGTTACTGAGAAAAAAATTGTAAATTACAGTTACTTATGAAAATGTTATCGATTACATCTGAATATTTTCTGTAAAAAGCTAGGATATATGTTGAATAATATTCATTTGTTGCCTTGCCTGTTTTTGATGTGCACGATGCCTCCTGCCATTTAAAGGCCGTTTAGTAAAGCAATGCTATTCTGATACTTTTGATTGATTCTCTTGTTTGAATTTGCAGCGTCTGCCAATTACATCAATCCACATTGCCGCTTAGGCTAAAACCTGTTGAGAGTTTCCACCATGGCGAGTGATAAAAATGCGTTCCAGTGCTGGACATTTAAAAATCATTTCATCCAGGAATTAGAAAAGGGTGCAAATATAACAGTTCATTGCAAAATATGTTTTTGCCCAACTATTAAAACGCTATCGACATCGAAGGTTTCAATGTCGAACCTGAGGAAGCATCTCCTATAATGAATGTTAACCTGAAACGCCACCTAGTGGACAAATCTCTCTATTAGTTTGTCCCGTTTTGACTTGCAAAATAGAGCTATTTAACTACTAACATACAACGATTGGTCATTGAGTCTAAACAATATTTTAGGTGGAATATAACTATTAAAAACAAAAAAAAAACAAGAGCATGCATGTTATGAGAGCTACACTGGCAGCGTCTGTTTGGGCTGCCAGTAAGTAAGAAACTAGAATCTATTCTTGCTTCTGTTAGTGAGAAATCAATATTAGGCCTTATATGGTATAATGTTTTCCCTTCACAAACACATAGTGGTAAAAAATAGTATGCAGATTTTTACTATTTTTTTTTTATATCGGAAAGACGAAAAACATGTTTTTACTACAGTATAATGATCAATAATTGTGTTTTCTCTTGTAAGTAATGTTACATGTAGTTACTATAGTAATAATTATAAATTATGCATAATTACATGCAACTAACCCTAAACCAAACCCTAACCCTATAGTAAGTACATGTAGTGCATGTAGTACATCATTTACTCACCCTCAAGTTGTTCCAAACCTGTATAAATGTCTTTGTTCTGCTGTACACAAAGGAAGATGTTTGTAACCAAGCAGATCTTTCCCCCCATTGACTATCAATTTTTTCCCCCTTCTATGGTAGTCAATGGTGGGGGGGGGTCTGTAACCAAGATCTGCTTGGTTACAAACATTCTTCCAAATATCTAACTTTGTGTACAACAGAACAAAGAAATGTAGGCCCTATACAGGTTTGGAACAACTTGAGGGTGAGTGAATGATGACAATTTTCATTTTTGGGTGAACTATCCCTTTAATATTACTCAGTACTTTAAAACTTTGTGCAACCTCCCTTTGCCAAGATAACGGCTTTGAATAATAATAATAATAATAATAATAATAATAATAATAATAATAATAATACACTCCTATAATGTGTAATAAGGCTGGTGAACATATGGCAAGAGATCTGAAACCATTCCTCCATTCAGAATCTCTCCAGATCCTTCAGATTCAGAGGTCCATGACTGTGGACTCTTTTTTTCTTCTTTTTTTTTTTTTTTTTTTTTTTTAAATGGGGATTGGGTCAGGGGACTGCTATGTCCATGGCAAAACCTTTTCAGTGAACTATTCTGTTTATTTTGAGATGTGCTTTGGATCATTGTCATGCTGGAAGACAACCACGGCCTAGTTTAAGCTTCCTGACAGGGTCGGTCAGGTGTTGATTTAATATCTGCTGGTACTTGATGCCGTTTATGATATCGTGTATCCTAACAAGTTGTCCAGAGTCTTTGGAAGAAAAAGCCCCACAATATTAAAGATCCACCACTATACTTCACAGTGGAGAATGAGATGAGGTATTTTTCTTCTGTTTCGGTCAATGCCAATGCCTTTATTTTGGTCTCATCTGACCATAAAACCAACCTTCCCAAACAAGTTGTGGTTATATACTGTAGGTGAGGTCTGATCATAGTATTAGAGACTTTCTGACCCCAAGACCCAACTAGCATCTGCAATTCTTCAGCTTGTTTGGCGACTCAAACCATCTTCCTCAGTGCATGTGGGGCCAATATAGACACACGTCCTAAATTGTTACCATCTCCAGCTGATTTTAATTATTGCCCAAATAGTGGAAATGAGTATTCCAACAATGAAACTATTATCTTATACCAATTTCATGACTTGTGCAGCTCAAAAACCTTTTGTCACACATCAACACTGTGTTCTCAGGTCTTTTCCATATGGGTGACTATAGGAATTTGGCCTGTGTGTCCCCGTGAAAAAGGAAGTCATGACTTATCACTTAAGTGTTCCTGGTCGGTCACTAAGGTGAACTTAAAAACATACCATATGAATGTGAATATACTTCTAGAGAGTTAGATTTTTACTCTATATTTTGGACAAAAACATTGTTTAATTTATTACACATTTATATTTTGTGTAAATTAAATCCAATTAAAGGTTAGATTTTTGTGATTAATTTTATTTTTACCAAGGGCGCCATTGTTCCAATATTTGCGGAGCCCACTGTATATTCATTTTAATAAATAAATACTTCCAATTCTTACAAACATTACAATAACAACAAAAACGTTTAGCCATTTAACGTTTGATAGATATTTTTAAAAAAATTCCAGGTAAACAGGTTTTAAAAACATCTGTTTGTACATGTATATAAATATAGTCATACAGATAATGAATGCACTATAATTAAATTTGAGTTCAAGCTAAAAACAAATGGCTAAATGGTGACTGTGGACCTTGAACTTAAATGAACAAATGAACCTAAAGAAAAATCAATAACAAGGAGTGTTTGTGCCATGTTTAGTGATGCATGAATGTGATGAATACAGGATTCACACAAGACTTATACAAGCAAGGTTGCAATACGCTACTCCATCAATAATTCAAGCGTGAAGTATAAACAAAAGGAATGCTGGATATCGAGCCACACCCACAGTGACCGTTTAACCACCTCAAAGAGAGAAACCTCGTGAAGATTGTATGCACAGAATTTTACGGTCTGTTGGATCTGATAGAGTACCGAGAAATGAAAAAAACAACAAAATAT